>LOND01029339.1:6336-23730 GCA_014220965.1 Paragonimus kellicotti
AACGGTCGAAAGATGAAAAAAGCCCACATCAAGTGGACTGGTCGCGTGAGCATTACGGCAGTTCGCCGGCGCGTATTCCGGAACGCTCGGGATGCGCGATCAATTGGTCAACTACTCACGTTGCACAGCCTGCGATGGTTGGGTCACGTACTCCGTATGCCAGCTGATCGTTTACCGTACCGGGCATTATATACTGAGACCACCAACAGTTGGGTGAAACCACGTGGTGGTCAAGCGACAACGTGGTCACGAAATATGAGAACCCTGACTGCTCCACTGAGTAAAGTGGGTAGGTGTCGCCTGCCTGGATGGGGTCCTCGTGATCACTCAAACCGCTGGTTAGGACGCTATCCGAGATGGCGGTGTGTCGCAGTCAATGGCGTACCTGCATCCATACCATTTCTAGTTCTTTTGCTTAGACTTCTATTAATTTTCAACCTTCTTAGTAACGTTTTCTTCTAGGATATTCCACGTCACTGTTGAGGTGAGCGGCAGCCCGAGCCACAGTACCTTTTGGTCAGGCTCATGGCTGCTCCCCTTTGGCCTGTCTGACAGGGTTGAACCTGGAAGGACCGGAGTCCTAGTCAGCATAGCCCGCCGGATCAAAACAGCACACAAGCCCGACCACCTCGTCAAGGTAGCAGTATAGGACATAACAAGTGGTTGCAAACGACACTGCTATAATCATCGAGGGTTCGCAAGGAGACTACAACATCGTAGACAGACTAGTGGCGTCTGTTCGTCAGTGTGGTATGGCGTTTACATCTTTTAAGTACAACATGCTGTTGCAAGACTGGTGAAAATCCGTGCCTGCCATAACCTTTGACGATGAGCAGCTGGAGATAGTTGAGAAGTTCATGTACTTTGGGAGTTGTCAGCGCTGGTGCAATGTTCGATGAGATCACAAATCAAATAGCTAAGACCCAGAAGACGGCTGTCAAACGGTCACTTGTGATGTTGAATCGACCTCAGTTTTTCTGTAAAATACGGAGTGCACGATGCCATTGTACGGCTGTGAACCCTGGTACATCCTCTCGGGAGATGATCAGTGTCCGTTCTCCACCGTCAGTGTCTCCCAAACATACGTCGAATGCGGTGGGAGCACCATGTCAGTAGTAACGAAGTTCCATCGCTGGTTGGCACTTCGTGACATGTTTTAGAGTGCTGGATTAGGCTGAGAACGGTAGTCTGTGGACCAGAGCACGACTTGGGTTGAAAATAAGGACACTGAAGTTTGTTTCATTAGAGGGTTTTCGGCTTCTTAACTAAGGTCCGGAGGACAATGAACTTCCTTGGTTGAGAACACTGTCTGACATGTTGAGGGATACAGGGCAATGGCACTTGTACACTGAAACTCTGCGTGCACTGACGTACTGTTTCTTCCCCCTACAGTTTCATCTTCAATTGACTCGAAAACCCCGTTTTTCTCTTAATATACCGTGACAAGTTTGCCACTCCATATACTATGTTATCCCCCTCTCGGATCCGAAGACAGTGATCAGTGGCGTGTGGTGCAGTATCTTGTGGAACTACTTGACTGAAAGCATGATGGCTGGTATTAAAAAACGTGCAGCATGAGCGAGTCTTTCGTGATTCGTCTGAATATATATATATATATATATATATATATATATATATATATATATGCTTCAAGTCATTGAGTTTGTGTGCAATGGCCCACGTGAAGGCGCAATTGTCTGAATTCATTATCATCACAGATGACAACAAAAGAAGACACACACCGACGTCTGTCATACAACGGGGGAATGAACAGCCCCCAACTGGGGAGCAAAAGGGAGGAAATGACTGGGACAAAATTATCAAGAAACACTTTCTCTAACACATGTGTATACAATTTCGTCGCGAATAAACCATGGTTTCTACCATAGAGCAAAATAAAATGTACACAGGCACTGTATATCTTTAGCTTAAGCAGTTGTATTCAACCCCAGTACATGCTGATATCCCCTTAACAACGCAACTAGCATCGTATCATTAAAGCAGATTAGCTGTTCTAGTCTCAAGCGTACTTCCCGAAAGAAAAAGGATCGAACTGAGAACATCTAGTCCAGAAAGAGCAACTCGAACACAGAAAGTAAGGATCGCATTCTACACAAACCAACCAGGTCGTTCAATCTATTCAGTACGGTGTGCACGTCTTTGGCAGGAGAGTTTAGCAGAACATTATTGTTCGCCTGCTCTACGCTGGTCAGTATATGATTAGAGGGAGGCTCCACATTACGATCACCGGGTCCTCCAATTACGGCGCCCATGACTAAGTCTGACAAAGATCAGGCGTTTTTAGAAAACACTGATCGGAGTGAAAGTGAATAACCTAGCCCAGGGATCGAGTATATAATAATCATAACGGATCCCCATAAATTTCCGAGACCACATTACAAAAAACTCCACAGGACGACACGAGCCTTCATATAAAAGACAGACTTTGGGTCTGAAGATATCAGGACCGGTTTGTGCAAGAACTGTAGCAGGGTATAAATGTTACCAGTGCGCTTGTAATCGAAGCGGAATTCTGTCTGTTCTTCACTTACCTGTTCTAAACTGAGTTTAGTCAGCTCATGCTATAGTAAATCAGTGAGCAACTTGAATGCGATAGTGACAAAATTGACTCCCCTGAAGAGGTCATATAAACTTTGCATTCCTCTTTGGTATTGGAAATACCTATCGATAATCACTAATCACGTGGAACAGTTATAACTCCTTCGCTATCAACTCTGGAAACAGCTAGCAGGAAGAGGTGTGGGATTGCGGTTTTGTTAAGTATCAAAAGTTTACGCCCTAAATCATATCTGCTTTCGACAGATGACCGCCTGGAACACAAACAGACCATTGGTCAATCTAGAGCACTTTTGGTGACAGAGGGTATCTTTGTGAAACATACCTGCCGCATACACAAGGCAACTGTGAGGGCGGCGTTAGTTTATGGCTAAGAAACTCGGTCGCTTAGGGGCAAAAACGTGAATCGTCTTCAGGCTATTTGGCCTTTAACGTCTGCGTTCGATCGCTCGTATCGGGTGGCACCAACGAGTAAGCAACGAGGAGGTTAGAAAGCGGGTGTTCAGTAGTGATTATCAGCCAAGTTCCTTTGTTCAATTATTACATTTACACAGACTTAGATGGTTAGGTCATGTACTAAGGATGCCAGCTAGTCGTCTGCCACACCGAACACTCTTTGCCGACGCTGCGGCCGACTGGCGTAAGGTGCGAGGTGGACAGATGATGACCTGGCGTAGACAAATGAAATCGTTCACGAAGAGGTTGATCACTGTAGGTCGGGTTCATGTCTCGGGTTGGGGGTCTTATGACTCAGAGTCGGCGGCTAGAGACTTTAGATGAGAGGGTGGACGATCGGACTCTGGCTTGAATGCTCTCTTCGTTTGGCTGCACAATCTGCAAGTTGGGTGCACTTAATGAGACTGGGCAGTGAGCGGCGTAAGAGAACTCTTCTGCTAATGATGCCTTATATTCACTTATATTTAGGTTGTTTGTTTGTAAGGTGTAGCTAGCTTGGTGTTTAAGTCCTGAGTACAGAGAGTTGTTTGTGGTAATTAACTTTCCTCCTTCCTCTTCCTACGTTCGTGACTAGGGTTTGCTCCTTTCTTCGTAGTTATATGGCAACTAAGCATTGGTGTGAACCACTGTTGTACGTCTGTGATGATGATGATGATGATGATGATGATGATGATGATGATGATGATTATTCAGGTGTCCCCATACACACAGTTAGTTTCGGGCCAGTTAAACTGTTCTTCGGAATGTTCACCCAGTCCATCAGGTTGGCTCAACTAATTTGTGATGGGCGAGTTGCTTTATTAAATAGGACCTCGCTGACACTTGGCTGACGGTCAGCACAACTGATCGGGGAGAGAAACACTGCGCAACATGTAAAAAAAGCTAATCCCATCTCGATCAAGTAATGCTAACGGTCTTTGTGCAAACCCCTGGTCAGCCTGTGCTGCAGTGCTCGTTAGTCACCATCATCATCATCATAGCAGCCATGAGCCTGACCAAAAGGTACTGTGGCTCGGGCTGCCGCTCACCTCAACAGTGACGTGGAATATCCTAGAAGAAAACGTTACTAAGAAGGTTGAAAATTAATAGAAGTCTAAGCAAAAGAACTAGAAATGGTATGGATGCAGGTACGCCATTGACTGCGACACACCGCCATCTCGGATAGCGTCTCCAACCAGCGGTTTGAGTGATCACGAGGACCCCATCCAGGCAGGCGACACCTACCCACTTTACTCAGTGGAGCAGTCAGGGTCTTCATATTTCGTGACCACGTTGTCGCTTGACCACCACGTGGTTTCACCCAACTGTTGGTGGTCTCAGTATGCAATGCCCGCTACGCTAAACGATCAGCTAACATACGGAATACGTGACCCAACCATCGCAGGCTGTGCAACGTGAGTAGTTGACCGATCGATCGCGCATCCCGAGCGTTCCGGAATACGCGCCGGCGAACTGCCGTATTGCTCACGCGATCAGTCCACTTAATGTGGGCTATTTGGCGGAGACAACGATGGTCAAATACAGCAAGCAGCTCGCTAGTAGCTGTCATTCGTTGCGAGGCAAGACAGAATGCCGCTTGCTTATAGCACACAGTGACTTCATTCAACTACATCTGAGCATACGTCTGCACAACGATCCTTCACAGTCGTCCCGATTTTTACCAGTATTTAACTGAAAGCGCGCAATATTTTCGTAAATATTGTCTGATAAGCGTCCCATTCAGCGTAGTCACTCGGTTACCGATTAACCATCCTATATTTAAGATCTGCAACCTTTACACAGGATGACTGTGAATAGCAGCATGATCCGAATCCAGGTAACTGCTTTAAAATGAACAGATCTTTAACAAAATGTGGTCGCCTGTAAATAACAAACATACAGTCAATTTGTGTTCACAAATGAAATGCGTACGATGAGTTTTATAAATGGTAGTCGTTTATGCTGAAATATAATGTTCGAAATAAAAACAGCTGAAGTATACTCAATGTGAGTCTTCGTTGCCGGTGCGTTATACTCAGTTATCAAATACTACTGCGTCAAGTTGCCCCCAGGGTAAGTTAAGCGTGCACATGGTCTGTCAGTGCAATGAGGTCTGAGAGTATGACCCACATTAGAATGTTGATCAACACGGAGGAGAGCAGTCTTAACAACAACTGTCTTCTTTTCGATCCGCGGCCAACAATATTCTTGTTTCTATTGACAGACTTGAATCCGTAAACAAAGTATGACAATGAGTAAGCCCTTATTCATTAGAATCCAATCGAGGAAGCATTACACTGACTTGGAACTCCGTGCGATCACCATTCTAGCTCCGCCACAAACCTTTGCTTCGACGTAACCAGACTCAGAGAGAAACGTGCTTGAATAAAGTAATCTATAGGTAAACAGCAAACTACGTACTTGCAGTTCTCTAGTACAATCCCACAACCAACCTGACCAGCGCAATGTGATGGAAGCATCGTGTTAGCAAAGACGATATTCGCTTATGGATCTTCGGAAAGGGCATGCCCAGTACCACTGACAGTAAGTGCAATCCCACAAGCTTCACTAGCTCAGAAGGGTTCATCTATCAATCAAACGATGATTAGGTCGCGCTCTGTTTGTGTGCGCGGAAATGGAATGGACACGACGGTCTGACAGCCAGGGCATGACATCAGTCAGGAGCATGAAAGCTTGAACGTCAAAATCCCTACAAAACAAACTTTAGTGTGTTAACTAGAGTTTAAAAGATAACAAGTAACTTTGGCTTGCGATGCTGGCATGTCCGACGAATCGTAGTTAACAGCTTGTGTCGAGTACATCAAGACCGTATTAGGCCAGAATAAACAGGATTACATGCTAAGGAAAACCGTGAACATTCTGTGATCAGCGCAGTGTACATAAAATTAGAATGACTGTGGGCAGTAACATTACTTGCAATATTCCAAAACCTGTAACCATACAATAGGGCCATACTAAAAGGATAAAATATCACTGAAAGTGAAGAGTGAACACTTGACCAAACAAAAACATTCTAGAGGACAGTAAACGATGGATAATGACACTAGAACCTGGTTGAGGTTTTCAATCTTGATATGATCAAACGTAAAAGTCGTTCTGTGAACTGGCGGTAGTTCTATGCAGGTTGCTAATTCTGAGCTTCGGAAAGCACAATCCTTTAAAGAAAAGAGCATTAACCAGTCGTTTTCCGTCCTCAAGAAATGTGACAAGGTTAACCCAACCAATTATCCACCGGTCAATCTGATCAGTATTGGGATGAAATTCCCCAAATCTGGTGAGAAAGATCACAGAAGCCTATCATGATTGCAATGAGCTATTTGACTTAGTCTAATAAAAGTTCAGGCCAAAACAACTTGCTGACATTTCCCATTATTGAAAAGTGGCAATGCGCAGATGTGATTGATCAGTACCATTTTGTACATGCCGCTTGCATCAAAGGTAATGAGGTCTCTAACAAGGTGACATGGAGATTTTGGATGGAACAACATTTTCACGGACGGTATGGGACAGTCTTTCACCGGATATCCGACAGTGAGCCCGTGTTGGATCAGGCATCTTACATCGACAAGACATAAGTAGTGTCTCCGTGTTCGATTTAAGCCACCTAACTTTCCCACTTTGATACAGCGATCCCTCAGACTTCTCGCATGTGCCGTAGTCCATGCACACGGGTGATTCTAAGGGGTGATCGAGCATAGATACATAGGAGGAATCAGAGGTCTCGCAAAGAGCCCTGATTAGCCACAACAAATGTACCGTAATGCGCATCAGCACAGCCATTGCTGTCAACTAGGAGTGATGGAGCTGTCTGATACGATTCAGAAGGTGGACCTTGATCTCAGGATGACTTCTAGACAAGTAATGGTAACAGGTCGCCAGCAAAGGTTTTTACGTGCAAGCTTTTGACTTGCTAACAAGCCCTTTACTCCGCATAGGTATATGCTAAATGTATGCAGTTGACTCTGCAGCACGCATTGCGTTTCAGTTACGTGCCTCTAAAAGCTTGTAACGCACGTATAGGCTGTTCATACTGAGCATATATTCAGCTTTACCGGAAACTATCGGGGATCCGACATTCAGTACGACATAATCGGTAGTACTGGTCAAAGACTCTAATAAAAACACAGTTGTACGTCCTTTACGGACATTTGCCGAATCACATAAATGGGGAATCTCGTTTCCCCAGTGCATCAGTGATCAGTGGAATTCTCGTCCTGAGGATGTGGTGCTTGTGCAGGTCGTTGGAGACTGAGTAAACGTTTGGAGGCCTACGATTGCAACAAAAATCTTTACATATGTTCAGACGTCGTTATCTCCAAACTCACGCCATGCTTCCTCTGCATACGTCTTGGCTTCGCACACTTTTATTGCAGGATGTTGCCAACCGTTTATAATTAATCCCATCATCCTCTCAAGACCTATGCACCATGTTTCATCAAGTGGCATACGCAAACGAGACAGCTTGTGACAATGTAACGTAGTTGGAGCATCCCTAAACTAAAAAAGTACGATTTTGGTTGAATTACTTTCATCCGACTGCCTGAGACTGTTTCGGTTCAAAGTAAATGCGACTCTGGGAACGACTGTCGGAGTTGCTCAAAAAACACTGGGTTGGGCCAGAATTCCACCACCCGCTAACGTTAAGAAAACAAAGATGTAAAAAGCAAAAAAGCTCGTTAGTAAATAAACGTAAAGGGCTGAACCGCGAAATGAAAAACGCCATCGTCTGTCGACAACCACCAATTAGTTAAACGACACTTTTCGACAACTGCCACATGATATCCAGGCCTAAGTTGAAATGGAACCAACTGATGGAGTAAAAGGCATGAACACCAGAACTCCGAGTCCGATTGGCGCAGGAACGTTGGTAAACTAGTCAAAATTGCAAACACTGGAAATTGTTCAAGAAGAATGCTTCTGATTATACGTACGCTGGTTGCAGCGATGAACCATTTACATGCTATAATTGCGGATTGCAAGACCAAAGTAACGACACAGTTGTCGAAATAAAAAGTGAAAAATGAGTATAGACCATTTAACAAAATGTTAAGACGGAAATGAGCAATGCAAAGCTGACGGAAACTAAACACTGCTTTCAATTTTTGAAAACCGCCCCGCATATACGTAAAAAAAATGAACAACATACCGTATTTTCTCACATTCCAGTTGCGTAGGATGTACGAACTTACACCTCCGACCACGTTTACAAACGTTACGAAGAAAATCACGGCAGACAGCAACATCCGCGCTTGGTGGCTGCTGATTTGCCGGACAGTCCGAAGTTGTACCAGACATTCGTTCAGTGTTTTTTTTTAATGGTAAAACCACATTTAACTAAGTCACAAAAAATGGACACAAACGCATTCCGCAAACGAGAAAGCGCCGAAACTCAAAAAGCCCGCAATATTCGCTGGTTCATTGGTTCATTGGATTTTCAGAGATTTCGTCGATTAATACACGGATGCCATGTTGCCCACCCAAGTCACCCGAATGAAGCTTTAGTATCAAAAGGACATCCACTTATCTGAGATAAACCCTGGAAACAGGGTGTGGCATCGTTCTTGCGGTTACAGCAATGGAATTGTAGCGGTTGCACAACATTTTGTACTTCGTAATTTTCGTTGATCTCCGTACATTCTACCTCTCTCAAGTTCACACGTACACTTGATGTTTGAATCGATAGAATCGAAAGAATCAATGTATGCTCTGCACAGTTCATAGTTATATTTTGTAATTCACTTTGCACGGTTCCATATATACCGTTTTGTTAACTTCGCCTGTGTACTTGTTTGGGAGTATCATCATCATTTTCGAATTTGATGAGGAACAGAATTAACAAGAGTTACCGCACGCCGTCCGTCTTTTTCATTTATGTGGATTTTTGGGATGGTAAATTAATTGTACGGTGAAATAGCTCAGCTCCGCGTATCGGCTGATCCAGTTACGCCCAACGTTCGTCCTCCCACACCGCGTGTGAAGGTATCTGCCGGTCGTCCTCCAAACCTACTCTTTGACATTGCCCTTGTCTGCAGTAATGACATATTCAACGCAACGGACTTCGATTTCACGGTGAGTCGTTCAATTTTTATTGGTACATCTTCCGTTTTGTTATGTACGCATACCTTCTGCACCTATCCGTTACCCCCAACAACTCTTCTTTGTTGTTACCGTACTGACTAGACCGCTACAAATAATACAACAATAATTCTCCATGGCCGCGGGCCGTGCATTCTCTCTCTCTGTCCCGTGTCGCCTGTGTGCTGAGTTTTGGAAAGTTAAAGGCTAATAGAATCAACCATTTATAGCATAGCTCCAGATATATTTATCGTCACAATTCTCTCCGCTGTGAATTCAAAACTGTTTTGGAGCAACAGCGCTATTCAAAGTAATTGGACACCTTCATTCAGTGTAGTGGAACTCTAAACTGACGCATCTCCACGAACTACTGTGAATCATTTCTCTTTATTCACATCACGTTTTGGAGTCGTTTTCACACCTAAACCTTAAACATTGCTGAGACCCACCAGAGGATAAATAAGACACAGTGTTAGTGGCGGAAGTAAGAAACACGGACTTCTGAGAATTCCGCGTCTCGAAGTATAGAATCTGGAGGTTTCCAGCGTTAGGCTGAAACGAGAAAAATAGATACAGCATCGGAACTAAGGCAACAAGCATTGGCCAAGGCGAACCTTGAAAACTGCTGCAGAGTTAACAGAAGCAACATGGTCAGGCAAAGCCTTGCAAGCACGCAGCAAACGAATCCTATCCGCATTCTAGTATGCTGGGTTGGACCCCCAGTTTTAAGTTGTTATTCTTCAACGTCATGCTATTTTCCCTGAAGAGCATCAAACGGTGCGGAGTTTCAGGAGGCTTCATTGTCTAAAATGTTGACACTAAATTACCTCTAATCCGACAATACTCTGAACAGTATATGTTCAGGAATGTCAGCATTTTTTCACACGGCTTGTTTTTCAGTCGACAGACTACCCCAGTGACATGATGTGGCACAGCCTCCAGAAGCAAATTATCTTTCGGAATCTGTGGTGGCCAAACCACTGTTCCATTCTCCAGATGCGGTCGAACGAAACTGTTGTATAGAAGCTGGAAACAACTGGGGTTGAACTGGCCGAAAAGACGTTTCAATAACGCCAGGGTGTTGCTAGCCTTTTTTGCATCCGTTTCAACGTTCGAGGTGCTGGAAGGGGTGACGGAAACAAATGTTCCTATGAACTTCTCCACACGAACCGTCTGAAGCGGGTACCCGTCAACGTAATGCGTGGCGTTCATAGAGCTGCGAATGTGAATATCTTTAGAATTATCAGCATTAAGGTTCGGTCGGCTTGCTCAAGACCAATCGAATGAAATGTTAAGGTCCATCTATATGATAATAGGATCGTAGGTAGTGTTTACTATACGTCCAATTTGACGTCGTCAGCAAACAGCAATAACACGAAGGTGCTCAAAATAGGAAGATCGATGATAAATATCAAAAAAAGAAGTTAGTTAATATTTGAACCTTGGGGTGCCCGATTTGGGCTAGGTCTGCGGGCAGAAAGTCCACATTTTCGCTCAGCCTGTACACATGATGAGTAAAATACTACTCAAGCCACTGAAACATATTGCCTTGTACCCCTTAGTGGGAAAGCTTGTTGAGTAAAACAGGACGATGCACGCGATCAAGTGTCATGTCAAAGTCGAAGTACGCGACATCAATATCGTTGCCTTGATCAACTGCCTTGGTCCACCGAGTATTGGCTAACAGAAAATATATGGTAAACGAACGGTCTTTGCAAACGTCTTGCTCACGAGGAGTAAGGTACTTATAAATAGAGTCATATACGAAAGCTTCCGAAAACTTTGAGACGTTCCATAGGGGGGGACTGGCCTGTAATTGCTGGAACAACTTACGCCTACCACCCTTGAAAACGGGTGTGATGCTCGCGAGTTTCCAGCTGCTGGGTACTGTTCCCTGGGAAACGGATTGCGTAAACAGTAAGCTAAATGGATCAGCAAGCTTTTCAGCGGCTTCAAGCAAGGTCTTAGGAGGCATACTGTCGGGGCCGGGACAGCTGTTCCTAGAACACCTGGGTTTAGGCAAGCACCGCCGTAGAGGAGATATTGACGGCGCAAGTGCCATCATTTTCAATGTCAAGGCAAACCCTACGAGCATGTGGAGACCATGTGAAAATACCACTGTAAAACTTAGCGAGGACATCAGCGCTTCCATATCAGAGCTAGTAAGGCCTGATGGGCCTAAAAGTTGTGGAACTCCAGCTTTCGCCTTGCGAGTTGATGCTACAAATCGGAAGAGGCTATTTGGGTCAGCGATAAAGCGTTCTGTAAGACGTTGTTGATAATGCAGACGGTCTTGTCGAATTAGCGACGTACACCGATTTCTGAAGGCAACGCATGTTTCTGGCCGAATTTGGATCCTGGAAATCGATAGAACGCCCAAGCATATTGCTTCTTCGGAATAAGCTTGAGTGTGGAAAAGCGTAGTTGACTCGGTGGCTTGTTCCGTTTAGCACCTGAAAATAGCCTAGGTTCACCAACGGCTGGGGTAAAAAGGGTGGCTAAATTCTCATAGAGATCATCAGGTGTGATGTTCACCCAAGGTTACGATGCCGAGTGGCGACGTAGTTTTACCACATCCATTTTAAGAGGGGTTTCGCGATCAATAAATTTCAAGCTGATCGAGTTAGTTAGTGCTGCAAATGAAGTCAAACAACGGGAGTAGTGCGGTGATTTCAAGGTTACCAACGATCCACTCCCTGTTAGTAAACACGCAGTCCAGCCCTGACGGGTTGTGGTCAGTATGCCGCCACGTGAAACCGGAGGTGTGACTCGTAAGGTACATCATCTCACTCATGTGAAAAAATCATGCTGGCAGGAGTTCCGGTACTTACGCGTGAAGAATATGGAAAGGTAATTTCAGGTATGTTGAAGTCACTCACCAAGAAGATATGGGAAAATCCTAAATTACGTAAGAGTTCCAAACCAGATGGTAAGAGTTCATCCCCAGAATTATAAGCATACGAAAGGGGACAGAACACTCCCACTAGCCAACGATTGAAACCAGTTAGACCAATCGGGCATCGAACTGCTTCCGAAATCACAGCAGATTTTGAATTGCTGATGAGTAGTCGGGGATTTGGTTAATTTCAAGTTGAACATCACCCACAATTGATCGCAGCTGTCGCATTCCCATAGACTTTCCAGTCGGCCCCTTTCGAAAAGAAGCACTAGACTCGAGTTTCGCTCTCATTAGAGCTCGTCAGTAGTGCATATCCTTGCCACTGCCGGGACTAGAACTCCGGCCATTCTTTTCATGAGGCAACCGTGTTTACCACTGCGCCATTGACCTCACAATGAGAGCGAAACTCGAGTCTAGTGCTTCTTTTCGAAAGGGGCCGACTGGAAAGTCTATGGGAATGCGACAGCTGCGATCAATTGTGGGTGATGTTCAACTTGAAATCATGAATTGTTACAAGGGAAGACCTGAACAGAAGTGTTAACATAGACAATGGAAGCCTCTCTTCCGCCTTCATTTACATCAGCGTGAGGAAAACCAATATCCCCTAAAACGAGCTCACAATCTAGATAGGGAGTGTTGGGGCACGATAATGACATTATAATAATTCATTGCTTTGCGTAAGAACAAGGCTCATGAAATCCTGTTAAGTTGTTCACCATGCCGAGCACATTTGCATCTATGCAGTTCACAAAGTCAATGGTAAACTACTGAACATTATCGGATGGCTTTGAGTGAGGGAGTTCATTCGCAATTCATTCATGGTTGGGGTCTTCGACCCTACAGAAGCCGACCGTAGCAGGTTTTTGAAGTCTTTATGTCTTCAATAGGCGCCACGAAACGACTGGCTGCCAAGACACCTCGCTTTTCTCTTGGACTATCAGAGTGAAACAAAATCCCGCCATGGCTGAGGTGACATCGACGATGGAACCGCTTCATAATGTGCCATGCCATCTCTCGCGAGGTGACAGTAGTTTTGAGGAGTCATGGTCAAGTTTCACTCTGCTTGGATTTGGGGCGCGGTATGCAATGAATACATTGCACTTGGACGTTAGTGAGTTCAAGTGTAGCTGACAGAAACCGCCACTGGCTGTCGTCGTGTCTCGCGTCGCCGCTAAGGGAATCGGGTACTCCCCAAATGATAACATTGCGAGGATGATCAGTGGTTCTAGATCCCTGGTTAACTGGCCTTCGTCACCACCGTTGAACCCATGGTATGTCCGAGTACACCCGATCTCCAGAGTCGTTCAGAATTATATGTGCTACTAGAAGAACGTCCTCCGCCAAATCAGACGCCAAGAGCACGAATTCTGCTATCCGTGATTTGCCAGCAGGTGCCGAATCCGGTTTCATGGTCGACCTTGTGATAGTGTTCGGGCACATGGATAGATATCACTTTTGATACGAAGGCTCAATCGTAGCTCCCGATCATCCACGTGACGGAGCTTTAAGCAACTGGCGGCACATTGCGAAACGTTCTGACCAATAACAAATTCTTCCGCGCAGAGGAGCTTCACTTTTTGCAGGCAGGGATGTTGATATCCCTGGTACCAGAGTGGGGTCTAGAAACCAACAAAATTTCAGGTAAATGCGAATTTACCGGAATTTTAAAACGAGTCCTAGGAGTACAGCTGGTAATCTCAGAAGGGAGGTCGTCCCAGTGATGGACAACCCCGTAAGAAAAGGATTATCGTTTGAAGAAGCTTCGATGATGGAGCTTGTGAGGCTTCTTTTTATGACAGTGTCAGCCGACATCACCCAGGAAGATGAAGAGCTTGCTAACGAGTTCCACACTAAGGGAAGTTGTTGTTGCCTGCAGGGCTGAAAAAGGTTGTACCGGCAGAATTAGTACGCCTCCGGCATTTTCGAAGTGAGTGTATTTTTCGACTGTTTCCAGTCCTCTGGTAACTTCGTGTACATACGTTGGGTAGCCGCTCGCTCTCTGTAGTCGCATGAACCGACGAGGGAGCGTGTGTGTACGGTGTGGGTCCGTGCTGAATACACCGGTCAGCATTTGAGTGTCGCAGACTGCGGCCACCATGCTATTGTGTTGTGGGGTGATTTGGACATGAATTACACCCATTTACGATGAAAACAGGATTAGTGGATGCGTGGATTATGACGGAAGTAGAAAGTAGAGTAGCTAAGAAGTCCGGGTCTCTGGGCGCGGAGCTGCAAAACGCTAATGCTACCTGAAGCATGGAAAATGGGTGCAG
Organism: Paragonimus kellicotti; assembly: GCA_014220965.1. Classification (NCBI taxonomy): domain Eukaryota; kingdom Metazoa; phylum Platyhelminthes; class Trematoda; order Plagiorchiida; family Troglotrematidae; genus Paragonimus; species Paragonimus kellicotti. The sequence continues at coordinate 20,617 of LOND01029339.1, forward strand.
CAAATTAATTAAGGTAGCATGTAATTATCAAAGCAGGCAGTAAAACATAAATAGAACCAGTGGAAGGCACAATCGGAAAGAGCACCCTACAGCTTACAAACTTGCAGCCAGATAAAAATCTATGGCGATAAACTAAACGGCCACGTTGCACCTCTACATTGGCAGGATGGACTCTTGGCTAAATGCTACGCTCTAATCGGAATATAAGACTTCGTGCAGGATTGGCGAACGTCAGAACTGAAAACTATAGATAGTTTACATTCGAAGCCTATAGTCTTACTTCATAAAGCCTTATTTGGAGCCCCTAAACAACCTTAGTGGCACGTTCCCGCACTCGTTGTAAAAGCATATTATCCCCTCGAAAAACAATTTGGCCAGATTATATCTCCATTTCTGACACTGGCCAGTAGAAGGTTCGTGGTGCTGATGTAGTGAGGGTCTCTTGAATTGTGTTTGAGATTGATGTGCTCGGTTTAATTAGTGTAGAAAGATGGCCGTAAGTTTCATCACTTCCCCCAAATAAACTGCGTGAACCGTCTTTATTTTTATTTCAGCTGTCACCGTCGTCTCCTCCACTGTTATACAGTCTAAGCCACGTGAAATTTTAAATGCCGAAATCAAACTCTTCCCTTCTACATTATTTTGTGAAACCTGTAATTCCCATCATTGCTTAACTCGTAAACATTCGTTTCGCTCTGATCCAACCGATAAGCATTTTTTAGGTGAGCTGAAGTAAGTTTAAATTCCCCCCATTTCTGAGCGGTGCTTGGTTGTTGGTTTGGTCGTGCGGGCACATTTTTTGTTCAGTTTCTGAGGACTTTTTATTTCAGGTGAGAGACTTAATTTCCTTCCGTACGTATCCATTTAGTGCCGTATTAAATACTGTTTTACGAGCGCCTTCTAATTAAATGTTCCGAAAATAAATTATCTTCCTTGCCGTTGAATATTAGAAGAAACATTTATTGAAGCAACAAATCGAGCGTAATTCAGTGTGAACCGCAATCATCAACGAACTATTTAATATGTCGTACATGATCGTCCCTTGTGAAGTCCATCCTGCGCGTTGCAGAATTCATGAGGAGAAAGACAACTACAAAATAAGTCATACATGAGTGCTTCCAGTACTTCACAGACATCTACGAACAAGGATATTGTGCGATAATCATTAGAAAGATTTTGTCCGCCACCTTTGAAGAAAAGGTTGATGTCCCCCAATTTTGTACTACTGAATGCTTTTCCTGTTGAAATAGACTGAGTTATCAGCACGCCAAAGGATCGGAAGTATGTTGATGAACTGCATGCAGGACGTTCGCAGGATCGCCATCTAGAATAGAGATCAGTCTTTAAGACGCTGGCGCTTATTCGGAACGGCAGAATAAAAAGTGCCCGCCCTATTCATGCGTTCAGATCCGATGTCGGAAGAGAACGTTGTTGGAGCACGATTACTGTTTTAACTCTTCACATGAGCATTAGCGAATTTATCGTCGGAGTTTGTGAGTCCCCTCAGATCGAGAAACTGGGGCATCCTCGCAAGCCAAAACAGGTTTCCAGGATAGGCAACGAAAGTTTCAGTAAGTCACTGCTGATGACAAACCTGGTCTTCGTCACTGAACGATGTGCCACGATTGCGAATGAGTGTACACCGTCTCCGTTCTTTCTACGTTTTAGATAACCGATAGCTCACCTACGCGCGTCACGTCTACAAAGGCAGTTTCATATCACAACTTAGTTGGCATGGTTGCTTTCTGCGTTACAGGGCCACTAATGGTGTAGATTCGTTAACGGCTGTAGAGACAATGACAACGATTTTTGTGCACTGTTCCCGAATACTACGAAAGCAATTACAGTCACCCCGTGTTCATGAGATTAATTGTGATGGAAACAAACCAACATTCCCTCTGTGAATATTTCTGAAATTATCGATAGCCACGCTGAAAAGGTTGGTGCCACACACGAAATCAGATAAAAATACTGTTTGGTTGATCAAGTCTTGTGGTGCTACTGCTCCCAGCTTATTGACCATCAGGTCTTCGTTGGTTGGAATATAATCCACACCTGGAGGAGAGCATTATAGCAGTGACAATAGCTGAATTGATAACAACGGTTGTTGATGTTAACGATAATCATAGTAGAACAGCTATTATTGCGTGCAAGTGTATGTCCTGCTTATATCATTTAACCGCTCAAATTAGCATACTACTTGATCAATTCTGTTACTGTTAATTACCCTGAGAACGTTCTGATCGTAATTCGTTAATTTTTGAAAGACATCATACCATAATGCCACTAAGTCAGCTAGGCTTCAAAAATTGTCGGTCGCCACGCGATCAGCCTCATGCAAAAAAGGCATGATGACAACAAAGAGAGGCGTAAAATCTCCCAGACACCACGTCCAACACCTACTCCATTCCTGCCATTGCTAAGGAGCCAAAATCTGCTGCTAAAGCGGTAATCTCAACGGCCAATATTAACCCCTCACAAGGAAGGAACAACACCAAGTTGTGTTCAGTTCCTATTACCGATGTATTTTCAGATCAGGTTAGAAAAATAACTGACTCAGAGGCTGCAATGGCAAAACTACACAGTAAGTATGAAGAGCTCACCGAAATTTTGCACCAGCTGGATCCGATAGTTAGCATTTTAAGTGCCTCAAATAACGCCCGTCCTGAGACTACTTCTAGTCATAAAGATCTTGTAGCTGCTGGGACCTTTATTGACACAATAGCTACGGAACTGCACAAACGGTTACGCTGTGCAAGTAAAGTGGTTGTGTTTAACATACCTGACAGAATACCTTTGTTGACCGTGAAAGAGTCTTACTCAAAGCTGGTAGGATGGAAGACCAGGAGTGCCACTGCTTAAGACTTCGCAAGAAAGTACAGCAAAAATGCTGTCCACTGTTACTGCAGTTCACAAGTGAATTTGTAGCGAACGAATTCGTCAACAGACGAGACCAAATTATGCGTGCCACAAATTTTAAGTCCATAAAAGTGTTTGGTGACAAGACACCACTCCAAAGGGAAATATTACGAACCAATATTTCCCAAGTAAAGAAGAACGAAAGTCACAAAGTCAGCAACTTCATTGACTTGACTGTTGATATCCCGAGTGCTC
>LOND01029341.1:4673-20956 GCA_014220965.1 Paragonimus kellicotti
CCAACTACTGGGCATCGAAATAGCAGACGAGCCAAACTCAACACTCTATTCAGCCTTGGTGAACGCAAAGGGTCGCGTAGAACCATACGAACAGTCTGGCGTGGTCTACGCGGTCCCATGTCTTAGGTGTGTGGGAGAGATGGACACGCAGCAGCGCACATGCGTGCACGAACACAAATTAGCGATTCGGCGAGCCAATTCCAGATCATAACTGTGGCGCCACTGCGCGGACACAGGTCACGAGGTCAACAAAGATCATGCGAAAGTGGTCAGGAGAGCAAAAATGAAAGAGGAACGGCTTGTACTGGATGCTCTATTCGCGGAATCCGTTCAACCGGCACGTAGATATAGACAGCCACTACGTCACCATCGTTGACACTGAAACGAAAAACCAGTGAAGACGGACCGACAGACGAACAGGGTGAGCAGCAGAACAATCTCATTCCAACACATTCATTTGTTTGATAACGGATCCTAGTGTGGATTTGAAACGTCACAATAAATCGTTCACTACTCAGTGTGCCCTTTTAAATACTTTATATATATATATATATATATATATATATATATATATATATATATATATAATTCAATGAGAAGGGTGTGCTGTACAAACGGTCAAGATCAACTTTTTCACAAAATGCTAGAAATATGCTGTCTGTTGGTGTCTCGTACACTGCCGATGTATGCGCCCAATACTTCTTTGTATACGAATATCTTGACCAGTGAGGGGCGCTTCGGAACAACTGTTCCAGACGATCTCACTCTGTCTCAGAACTAGACCCCAAAGGTCAGGGAAACTAAACCACACTTGAGCTAAATATGAAAATGTTTAGAACGTTTCACTTTAAAAGCTTACCACTAACGTTCAACTCGCTGGTGTGCCTTCATCTGGCATTAACTATTGCAGCCTACTGTTCGCACATCACCAGCACCACCTGCTCTTAGTGAAGGTATAACGATGAACGTCAGAATGGATTACAACATCCCGATATTGTGTCCAGATAGGCTGCCTAAGCCTGAAAGACCTTCAATAAGGCAGAAATGAACTAATTTCTGTACGTGTGATTCTCCACAAACTATACCACCTGATACGAAATTAGCTTATACTCGGCCAAAAAGAACCAGTTTAAAGGTGCCTCACTGATAACCCAGTATCAGATAAACCTGACAAACTGAACGCATATGCATTCGGCCTTAAGGTGCGTCCAATCTAGAACATTCTGTCAGCGTACGTCGTAACGACATCATCGGTGGATGATTGCAAAAGTAGACTCAACGATACCAAGCGGAGTTGTCAGATAATTCGGATACCATAATCAACTCTGTAAAACAAAGTTGTCTTCGACCTTTCACTAGTGCTGTTAGTTGGCCGTTGTTCATTACATATTGAAACGTGCTGGCTAAGTTATCGATAGAATGCAACTGGAATTACCTTCTGCTTCCCAATCAACCTATTGTCTTCCACCGGTTTTTGTCACATTCACGCTTCTACGACTGCTGACTCCATTCCATCTCACTGAAACGATCACACCGTTTGTTAATCTTCGCTTTTTAAGCACTCTAACGTATAACCGGATGTGTACAAAAAAATTCGGCTTCCTCAATCTGCAGACAAACATGGAAACCAGCCCATCTTCGTAACCCGTGCACGTAGTGTTGACCACAAGAGTCCGTCAAACTATACACCACATCTATTCACATGGGATTACACGAACAGACTGACAGAATGAATATCCTTTCGCTTAAAATAAACTCAAGCATCGTTTCACATGTAGTTTTTAATCTACACCATTGTGTATTTGCGCGGAAATAGCACGTGACACGTAACACAATCGTCTGCGTAATGCTTTCAGCTATGTGTGCAGCTATTAAAACATGATGAAGTAACAACAGACGACCAAACGTACCTGTAGAAAGGCTCCAACACGGCCGAAAGCTGAAGCTGATTTGTGTCCGAGTGTAAAGGTGGATCCACTTTTGCCAATAAGCTCTGGTTTGGCATCAGTAAGCGAGGATTCATAAGAAGTTGTGGTTGGATGGCCGATCAACAGGTGCTGAACAAGGTTGATAATATTGAAAAATACGAACGATTCCATAAGGTACAGCAAGCAAAATATCAATCCCAGGACCAGACATGGAGCTAGTGGACGAAACCAATGTTTCATCAAACTGGTTATATTGTGGGCCGCTCGAAGTTTTAAACGATCATAGTTTAGTTGCAATGGAACCAGTTTTTCGTTAAAGAAGACCAGCAATTTGGCTTTGGGCGGGTATTTATGAAGCGGGTAGTTCAGTTCTTCATGACAGAGGATGCTCAGGGCATCGTACCATTTAGGATTATCATCAGAAATCAAAAGTACTGATTGTCTGCTGTCTTTAATGCACAACGCACTGAAATGAACTTCAGCCATTTGGTCAGAGAACAATCCTTTATTATTTAGGTCTGGGAGAGAGCGTATACTGATGGTCAGCAAATAAAAACCAATACTGAGAAGTCCAACAGGAGTACAGGCGAACAGTAGGATCAATCCGAGTAGGGATAATAGCAACTGAATGCACTCCAGTGAACGCACAAACGTTTGCAGGACAAATTTGGTCCAAACTTCCGTCCATGACAAAGAAGATATGGAACATACAAGAAAAGACACTGGATGCACAGAGAAGAATTCAATGTTTGAAAGCAAATCCGAGTGACCGAAAGCCGCTGTATGTAAAGCCTTTAGAAAATTTCCTACAGACCAGATGGTACCAAAAACCAAAACAAAAGAAAACGTAAGCAGACAAATCGCTTCAAGCAGCCGCGCTCCGAACGCGTTAGTGGTGCCACGAAGACCCTGAGCAATGAGAAGAAAATAGGAGAATGGGAGAAGTACACAAACAATCTTTGTGCCCATGTTGACAATCAGAGCAAGATCTTTAATTAGACCGGTATTCAACCATTGCACGTAATATGAGTGTTTGAATCCCACTAGAATCTCATTGATGACGATAGAAAAGGGCAACAAGCTATAGCCGGTCAAACTAATGGTCAACGTGAATGTGCAAATTCCGAGAACCATCTGATGCACTGTTCGATCAGCTCTGTCTTGTTTTGTATCAGGGCTGGTGGATTTAGCCACGAAATGTTGTAGGGTCAAATGGGCCGTGGAGAAGAGAATGACAAAGAAGAGAAACACAACAACCAATCCCCTAATTTCACTGTAAAATGCTGCCGCCTCATGGCTGATAGACTCGTCTTCGGTTACCTCTTCCATTGTTACACGTTGGTGACTGAAATAAAAAATAACACAATATTAACAAGCAGATAGTACAAGCCTATCTACCTAAATAAAACGAACGCACGCGCGCAAGTAAGTTCATCGTGGTGATGTTACACTGCAGGATGAGCTATGGAGCTAGTATACAAGATAGAGTGACGGGTTGGATCACACTTCAACCTCAACAAAATACATGTTCAGTATTGAGTCCCATTCAAGACAGCGTAGTTCACGTTACTGTCGATTCTGACAACTGTCTGAAAAAAACGACAGATTAGGCAATAAATACGAATATACAAGCAAATAAACAAGTAAAAAAAATAATGAAAATATGTAGGGTCAACAGTACAATCTCGCTGTTGACAGCGACATACCCACCTTTAAAATCGTCCAGAGACTAGCATGCAAAAGCTGGCCAGCCGGTCCACAGCTGTCTGAAGCGAGGGAATTTTGGAATGGAGCTACCATCCACATCCATTAACGATTGCCAATAACTTATGCACTCACGAAAAAACCAAGTGAATTGACTCGATGGTTTAAACGTGAAACACGTAAGACGAATTAGTTTTTAAGATTCGGTGTTTCCAAAACGCCGCTTTAAAACCTATTGTGACATGTCAGAAGCGGTCAGTCCACTTCTGAAACAGAAGAGGTATCTGACTAAAAATTTAGGGTGCGATATCTTAAACCACGCCGGTTACTTCAGTGAGCATGTGTTAACTGTGTTGTCACAAAAACGACGATTTTTTTTTACCGTAACAGAAGGTTTTTACATGTTAGAACACAACAGAAGCAGTTCGTACAATACTGCCGTTAAGTCAAGCTGGAAAAGCCAGCCTAAACCTAACACAAGCATTTAAATAATAATAATAATAATAATAATAATAATAATAATAATAATAATAATAATAATAATAATAATAATAATAATAATAATAATAATAATAATAATAGAGCTGAACAAAAGCGTTTTGCCACTGGACACTACAGTGCACTCAACAAGACAGGTCAAAGATAAAAGGATAAATGAAAGCAATATAAGTAGTCATTTCAAGAATCAAACCACAGAGTCAAATGAATGGCAGACTTATTGCGAGATTGTTTAACCACTTCGAGTGTAGTTTGTTAGCGGTGTCCGATCTCCCAGTTTATACTGTTTCCACTGTTATGTGGTGTGTGGATCTTCGCCTGGCGGTAAGTTGACCAACAAGGAGTACATGGATAATGGTATACAAATTAGCTCCCGTGCTGCAGACATGCAGGTAGCGCCGTGACATGACAAGAAAAGATATTGCGTGGGATAAAAAAGGAAGATGTAGAGGGGGAAAAGAAACATTAGACGGGTGGATACAGAGATACGCAACATGAGCGTCATTAATTTCCAATCTCCGTCATATCAAACAACGTCCTCAACCGAAGGTGTTCATTGTCCTTCGAACTCCACCCAGGAAGCCGCGAGTGCCCGATTCAAGCAAGCCTCGGCATAACTGCCGTCATACTACGACTTCAATTCATAGGATGGCCACTAGGTTGCCGCTTTTAACCCAATTCATCATTCGCAAACAAGGCGCGATATGACAAATGGTGAATTGGTATTCGTAAAAGGTGGTCAAGCTAACGAAGCCTTTTGCGACGAGATCAACAGGATCAGAGGTGGACAGAGTTTATCCATTCCGAAGACATCTCAGCGAACTTCGTCACCATTAACACAGTGTCCCCATCACATGCCATTGATACTTCGGACACACCGATGGTCGAAAATGAGTATTCTATGGTCATCCTCAGCTCGGATGGAACGTTTCGGAGTTGCACAATAAAACCACCTTTACAGCGGCATTGTACACGCGGCCTTCCGCCGAAAGAAATCATACCAGCGACGCGGACGGCGTAACATGATAAACGCCATGTCAGACTTAGCTAAACGATTACTGATCGTACCAGATATTCCATTAGCGCTGATGCAGCTCCCAAAGTATACAAACTTCTTGGCAGATCACCAACAGGGGTGAGAGTAGGCACAGTCTTGAGAACCTTGCAACAGCACCTTGCAATTAATAGGTTGAAGCTTTTAACCTGCTCTGTGTTTATTATGAATCTTCACAGGTTAAAGCGATATTGTTTGCATACTCCACGCCTCGAAATCGAGTGCCTAGGAACAGTTCCACACCATCATATTGGCTGTTTGTCAATTTACACTCATGGATCTTATTTACCGCAGAGTTGAATAGGGTAGAGGAGACTGGACAACCTTGTCGCACCCTACCTTTTCGAGTATGAGGCAACCCATGGTGACAAAAGTCATGATCCGGAGAGACTCATTGTCCGGTGCTATCTAGATCCACCCCATGACGTCAAGTCCAAACAACGTATCATAGGCTTACTTGCATATTACTAGCAGCAAACTACACGTTTCACCCATAAAAGGCATTCGCTAGGTTGCAACGAAATAGTCCCATCAAGCAAACCTGTCGATGAGTCGTACAGTACACTAAAGAAAGAGCTACAAAAGACATCGCCGACTATTATGAATATCGCTGCACCTCTCGTGGTAGAAACATGTCTTCGATATCGCCATTGTTGCATCACTTAATCAAAATGACCTCCCAGCTCCAGTCTTCCCCAGAATCGTATCCGCGAATGAACCGCGCTAATCAGTTGCAAAAAAGAAGACTAGCGGAATTCTCAAGGCTGTCAGAAAATCGAAGTACTATCTCATTGGGAATCACTCCAAACTAGTAACCGGTTGTAGATTAGTCGGTTCTATGAGTAACAACAAACACGTTCATAGAGAGGAACGGTAAGATTTTTCGGAAGAGGATTGCACTGTATATCTTCCACTGCGACGTCTACCAGTCTGACAGGCACGTCGCTGACTATCCGTTATGTGGACCATGCGCTTCTATCGACAGCTGCCTAGTTAATGGGGTTACCTTATTCCTTATGTCAGCCCGGGGCGTATTTCATACGCTCGGGGAATCTGCCTCTTAGTTAAGGGTGGTGAAATAAACAATTGCTCGACGTCAGGTACATGCTGAAAGCAAGATGTTTGTTTAAGCCATATAAGTTTTTTTTCTTTTTCTTTGTTCTTCGTGGTTGTGTGGCAGTCAAGCATCAGTGTGAACCACTGATGTATTGCTGTCTATGATGATGATGATGATGATGATGATGATGATGATGATGATGATGATGATGATGATGATGATGATGATGATGATGATGATGATTATATAAAACCTAATAAAGCTACACAGTCACCTAAAAGGCATAGTACTAGAATACGAAAACGACAGACCGCTATTAACTGAAAGGTGAATATACGGAGAGTATGCGGAAGGCCGTGAAGCCTAGCTGATCGAACGTGCCAGATATCGGAAAGGTATTTATATCGGAGGATAGCCGGGTGCTGCTTTCTCTGACTGGTGGCAGCAATGATCGTCAGCAAAGTGGGAAAGATTATTCGGAGATTTACAGATCACCGCAGCGACTTGACAGACGGGCTTCGGAATTTTGAGAAACAATTGAACTGACCTGTCTCAGCTCATCCGGCCATGGATGGTGGAGATTATGCGGTTAGGTATGACGTTCCAGACGATCCTCCGTCGGGAATCGAAGAGAAGTTGGACGCAAATTAGTGGAAAGTAGTAAAGCTCCGGGTTCTAGCCGTCTTCTATAGCCTTTTTCAATGATGACGGTAAGAACTTACGGTACTTTTCGTCCCATACGGGAAATTGAGAAGGCGCCCCGCAAGTAACACTTACCGACAGTTATTCATAACTTCAAATGTACCATAGCATCCTGCGACAACTACCGAGGTATTAGCCTTGTCTCTAACGTGTCTAATATGCTCGCAGTTCTCATAGTCTGGTGACCTCTGAAACAACCAAATACGAGAACAGACAGATTTTCCATCCGGTCGCCGGTGTATCTGTCACACTGCCGCCTGGCGACAAACAGGCAGTCACTCCTCTTCTTCTGAGCCAATGGTCGTGATATTTTTGGACCTAAAGGCTGCACTTTATTCGGTTGCCCGACATATTATCGGGGACTGTCTCCGCCACAGAGAATACCCTGTGGAAAGTCGTTGAAGCTGTCGTATGCCCACCATCGGTGGTTTTATGGACAGCTATTTCTAATGTTCTTCACTTTAAGTGGCATTCGACAAGGGGTTTTCATCTGCGCTCTCTTCAACTAGGTGATGGATGATAGTCTGGAAGAAGAACTCGGAGGTTCTGAAGATCTCGAGATGAAGCTTCAACTAAGTGGTACGCAGACAAATATTAAGTACGTGGACGACATTGGTGCACTTGAATGTTCTACGGAGAACACACAAACCATGCTGAAGCGATCAAATGATGTAACTGGTCTTTATGGTACCCTCGAAGGTAAATTGTCACCCGGATCCAGTCTGTTTTTCTTGCTCAGTGTCAAGCGGGCTTCCGTTGATCTGAAATTTCTATTAATCGCTAAGTCTTCTGTCTTGTGAAAGTACACTTCTAATGAAAAGTTATATGTAAAGTAATTCAATCATGTACATTTGGCTTTTTCGAAGCGCTTTAACAGAGATGTGCAGATGACGAGATTAGCTTACATATGATTCCTCATTAAGACAGTACCATTACAGTATACTGCGATAGTGTGACCGTGTTATATAACACTGGTAAATTGCGTTTATTGCGGGTCCCTGTCATCTCTATTGATTCGTTAACTTTGGATTGAGTGGTCGCACTCTCTACACTGAATCAGACTGGCCATTATACTGTTGGAAAGTCCCAACAAACGCCTGATTTCCGTAAATATTACCTCTCTGAAAAGGGAGACAGATGTTTTAAATGTTCATGTAAAGGCTACAATAGTAGGTACAGTAGAAGACACGAGATAGCCTGAAGTACACTGGAAACAGACCTACTATCGTTAGATCAGATAACAATATTTCTTTATTGACAAACAGGAACGGAACTAAAGTCGAATGCCCACCTTACATTAAACGGTCTCCAAATGGTCACACGGTACTAGCACCAAGTTCGAAGCTGATTGGCCGATAATTTCAGTGGCTGTTCATTCACAGAAACAATTGGTTCAAAAGTCTGTTCCAGACTCAGGATGTCCTCGACTCGTAGATGACCTGCTTCCGAATCTTGCGGAAGAGAGCGTCAGTTCGGACACCCGTTTCTTGGCACACTACATCAATAATAGCTCGTACGCAGTTCAGTGATTTGATTAAAAAAGCGTACATACCGATAGGACGCTATGTGTAGACTACACGCTGTTTGTCTGATGAATAAGAAGGTGAAAGAACTAGAGTAATAAGGATAGGCTGGATAGAGTGATCCCCAATACCAGGATTTATGGAGTCCTGACACAACATAGACCACAGGCAAACATGCGTGCGAACCAAATATATTGGGGAGTTGTGATGGAATGAGAGAGAATTGTTTTGCAAAATAATAATGTGAGTTGTAGTGAGATCACCTTCGACGTCCCCAAAATCCTAAACTCCCTGCGACGTGAGAGTTGCCTTACCAGTACCACCGTGCCTGTTCACATTATCTTGTGAATGTAAATTTACTGCAAACCACTAACATCAAAGTTAGTGTGTGGCGTAGGTATCGCAGTCTTAGTCGTGACTCTATAATGAATCCGCGCCAGCTCTGCTACTATAGGCTACATTCACTAGGATAACAATGTTTTAGCTGTCACCGTTGGGAACGCCGCCCAACCATTCTGACGCTTGTTTGAATTCTGAAGGTCGACTGAAGTTTCCGTCGACATTCGTCCTCTCTGGCGGTTGCCGTGCGGTTGTGCTAGAGGTTCTCTCACGTCCAACTCCCTAGCGCCTTTAACTGTTGCGTTGAAGTCCGCTTGTGAACGGTGAGTAAATCAATAAATAAAGTTTGTTTGCAGATTCACCGTCTTCTCACTACGACTTCCGTTCCGCGTTAACGTAAGGCTGGGAAAACCTTGGGCGTACGAACCTAGGAACTAGCATCGCGATATTGGTGAGCCCGTTCCATAAATTATTTTTGCTGCTTCTATTATTAATTATACTTTATACACGCTAGTTTCAACTTTTTCCTCCATCATATTTGTGTATTCGTATACATTTTATAAAGCAGTAAATTTCGCGCTCTAGTTCCGCTAGTTTCTTAGCATTTATATTTGTTCAAATCCTGTGTATATTTAAATGATGCAGTCAGATACCTCAGTCCCCAAGTCGGAGCCCGCCGAGGTAGATGCGAAAGAAAACGCCTTGAGTTTTCGGGTCCCTGATTATGTTCCGGATGACCCAGAGTACTGGCTAGCGCAGCTTGAGCTGCAGTTCCAGTTAGCGCGCATTACTAGCCAGACTGCCAAGTTCACATACTTGGCTGCTGCGATGCCGATGTCGCTGGCACCCTTTGTCAGGGATTTAGTGATTAGGCCACCCGAGAGCAACCCTGCACTGAAGAGCGCATTCCTAGAGCGTGTCGTCGTATCAGAAGAAAAACGGCTTAAACAGGTCCTTAGCGATCTGCAGCTAGGGGACCTTACTCCATCTCAGTTGCTTCGGCAGTTGAGACAGGTGGGCAAAATCACAGGATTGATGACAAACTCATGCGCTACCTTTGGATGCAGAGATTGCCCGATTTTGTGCAGGCAATTATTTCTCCATTCATGTCCACAAGTTCTTTGGATGATTTGGCAAGATCGGCCGACTCAGTCATCGAGCACCTCCCCCCAGCAAAATGCATCAGATGGAGGCACATGCAGGTAGCATAACCGCCAGTTTAGCAGCACAAGTAAAAGAACTTTGTCTAGAAGTTCAGGCTCTTAAGCTTCTCGATCCCGCACCACTTCCAGAGGACGTAGCGTTCTAGATCGCGTTCAAGAACGGGATTCTGCTGGTATCATCACAAATTTGGGACGAAGGCACGGAAATGCATTAAGCCGTGCAATTTCTCAACCGTCTCGGGAAACGCGAGTGCCAGCAAGTAATGGCGACAACTGTTGCTGGCAGTCCTACTCCTGGTCGCCTATTTTTATACCCGATAGAAATTCTAGGTTGCGTTTTCTAGTAGACACTGGTGCTCAAGTCAGCGTCGTACCACCTAGAAAGGAGGATACGCCTCGTTCGACACCTTACCAGCTCCAAGCCGCCAATGGAACCCCCATACGCACTTTTGGCACACGCTCCCTTACGCTGGATGTGGGCCTTCGACGTGCTTTCCGTTGGGTGTTCATTATTGCGGACGTACCAGATGCCATCTTGGGAATGGACTTCCTGAAGCATTTTGGGGTTTGTCGACGCAGGTCACCACAAGCTCCTAGATCCTCTGACGAGTATATCTACCATAGGCACCATTTCCTCGACGTCTGTCCTCAGCCCGCTGCTTGCTGAACCAAGCGGTGATGATAGATACCGAGCAGTATTGCGTGAATTCGCTGAATTGACCCGTCCATCGAACGAGCTACCTGCCGTCGTTACGGACGTGGTACATCACATCAAGACGAAAGGCCCACCAGTTTTTCAACGACCACGAAGACTGGCACCAGACAAACTGCGCATTGCTCGTGCCGAATTTCAACACATGCTGGACATGGGTATAATTCGCCCTTCCGATAGCCCATGGGCATCTCCTCTGCACATGGTGCCAAAGAAGACGGAAGGGCGATTGGCGCCCTTGAGAGACCACCGGGATTGAACAATGCTACTGTTCCAGATAGGTACCCTGTACACACGTCCACGATCTAACTACTAGTCTCGCGGGGAAAACAATTTTCAGCAAAATTGACCTCGTCCGTGCTTTACCTACGCATACGGTGCAGAAGGATATACCCAAAACAGCTACCACCACTCCATTTGGTCTGTTCGAATATTTGCGCATGCCTTTCGGTCTCCGTAACGCTGCACAGACATTCAACCAGCGCTAGTTTAATGAGTCACCCGGGATTAGACTTCCTTAGCATAACATAGATGGACATTCCCATTGTGGCTAGCTCATTCGTGCCGGAAGAGCACCTATTCAATTCCCACCATGACCGTGTATCAACGCTAGCGTCATACAGTATCCGCCCTTTAACTATCACCGACGATATGCTACACTATCCGCGAAACTCGGCCAACAACTCGTGCAAGCATTTAGGTCCACAGTCATCTCAGCTAGAGTCACGGAAGGACGTAGGCTGGTTGCAAGGGCCGAGACGATGGCGGCGGGGGGTTGGGGCCGGTTCCCGGGGGGGGGGGGGGCTCGGGACGAACCACATGCTGTTGTCAACGTGGAATAGGACGAGCAAGTATCTCTTTGTGGAGGGCGGCATGAGGGGGGGGGGAGGAAGGGGGGGAGGGGGGGGGGCACCGGCGGGAGGGCATGGGGCCTGGAAGGTGGAAGCCGAGGGGCTGGGGGCTGGCCAGGGAAAGATGGTCAAACACAACTCGAGATCTGAGACTCGCGGCTTAATCGAGAATCGTTCACGGAGCTACCTGGAACACAAAATTCCGAATGCTCCGCCGCTCTCAACTGGAGCGTGAGATGGAATTATTACCCGGAGTATCAAGATTTATTCACAACAGCAGCCAAGCTTAGGCAGCCTTCGGAGCTGCGAGATTTGCTCGGAATGCCCAATCAAACACGTACTTTATATACGAGTCTCGACACTCCGGAAGCCACAACAGCTTCCATCACCGAGTAAAGACACGCACTTGCACCCTCTGCGGTCATTGTATTGCAAATATTTCAAACAACCGAGACTCCACCGCATTCAGCTAAGGTCGAGCCGCTGCATAAGCATCAGAACACACAGTCTCAGGAGTGCAGGTGGTACGCACAGCAGCTACCTCTCCACTGGGATGTATTCGGCAGCTGATTGAGCGCAGTTACTCCTCGAACAGCCTATCAGTTATACTGACCGATGGAACGGCGACGGATCACCAGCACCTTTCGAGCACGTCGAACACACTTAGTCTGTGTTTTAATGACACTGTGTCACGCATTGTGTTCCGTAGGCGAGTCGAACTCACGAGGGAGATGATTCAGTTATTAGTCACGCACGAGAGCATGCTATTCTGGTTATGATTCTGCGAACGTACCCGATTAACGACATTCACCTCGAGAAACTCCGACCAACTGACTACATAGTCCCCGGTTTTCTTACGGACGAGTCGCCGATGATCACAGGAACCTAGCAAGTACGACAGCTCTGCGGGCCATCTTTACACAAGCGAATGCACAGCTCTTTATCTACAAGCCACGATCCTACATTTCTCACATGCAGCTGCACCAGCAAACAGTCCACGGTTTGCACGTTAATATGGGACCGAACCTCCGAACCGCACGTAATCTACTGGATTGTCAGTTAGTGAGCGTAAAAGGAGTTTTCATTGAAATCTCAACTAGGTACCGCCCGATATGTGTCGAGGACTATGGATGCGCTTCGGATACACCAGGCAATACGTGTTCACACATTTCATTACGAAGAGCAGTTTTCTTTAGATGCAAGATGCTAGCACAACCTGTCGCACCCAAGGGGTATTCGGTTGCATACACTTCTATCGAACTGCGCGCACTGGCGCGGCAAATCGGAGATTCGTATCTGGCTCCAATGAACTCGGGACGTGCAGGCACATTTGTGTCGGCCCAGTTGCTGCCCTGCACTCGCCAACGTTCCAAGGTCACAACGACACACCGACAACAGCCCGCTGGGACCGCATTTTTACAATTTCCAGACCGATGCGAATTTAGACAACGTGCCACGTGGACGACTTGTCGAGCGCCACTTCCAACACTCACGAGGTTACACCTTATAACTTCCACTCACTTGTGTATACACGACTTCAGGTTCATAACATCGCTTGGCCCAGCAAGCACATACCGTTGCCAGATCGGCTAGTCGGAGCAATATCTGCCCGCTGCGCAGCTGGTATTAGTACGAGGGCATTCGTGATCAGCACGTTTGTTTGTCCGTTCCGCACCAGCTTAAGACACGGCACCGACGGCTATCACAGGTTCGAATCCGCGCTTACCATTGGTATTCACACAAAATAACCAAAGCGTCTAGGACTGTGCCACAGAAGCACGCACCACTAGCATATCAACCACACAGCGCAAAGCCGAGCGTCGTAGAGCGTCTCTCTACTTATCCACGACAGCTCAGAGCTTCATTACGTGCTCACAAGCGGACGATTGGACAGGCGAAGGCATCTACGCTAGTTCTAACTTGTGTATTTCCGTCAGACTAAGACGTCCAAACGATAACACGCTACGATCCTCAACGTCTTCGTCGTCCCTACGGTTGTACTCTAAATGGCTCTGCGCGAGCTGCATTTCGTTCAACAGCTCAAGCAGGGCTGTTTGTCGACGCCCAAAACTATGCAACACGGAGACTAGCCAATTACATGCGTTCCGCTAGCAAGACAAGTGCTACTACGCCTATTCAACAGGACCCTCGTCTTATTCGTTCTGAAATAAGAACTTCAGCACACTTATTGTAGAATTCGAGTAATTTCTGCGAATAGCATGGAGCATCTGTCAAGAATACCGCGCTTGCTAGCTAACCGTTATCAAAAAGGACTTTTCGTGTCAGGTGAATTCGGTCTGCAAAACCACATATGTGTAGGAGAAACAGTTTCGAAGTATCAAGCCACTCACACCACCGGTCCTCTACTAATGACGCCCTTGAACCCGGGATTATACAACAACGACTCAACCCTCGAGTTTGACAACGCAAGCAATCATCCGAGCTGCTCCTCGTCTACTGTAAACTCACACCATGAGCCCGCGGACGTTGTAGCACAATTCCGCGTACACATTTCCGAAGTTTCCTCCGCAAGTACTACAACTCGATTCAGGGAGGCACGTTCATTTCTCCTGCGAAAGGAATGTACAGTCTGATGCCAGTCGAAGTTCCCGTCCTGACACCATGAAGTGAGGGGTTTGGCCCGTTGACGCATGGACAGTAGCCCGGTATGCCAGGAGACAGCGAGGTAATGCAATGTCCCAATCGCGTGTGGTCTCATGGTTGAGAAAAGCTTTGAGCAAATTTTTCAGCGTGCGGTTGGTGCGCTCGACGAGCCCGTTTCCTTCCGGATGATAAGCTGTGGTACGGGACTTCCTAATGTTTAGAATGTGGCACATTTCTCGCATTAGAATACCTTCAAAGTTGGATCCCCGATCAGAATGTAGTTGATAGGGCGTACCCCAGCGTGAAATCCACTCGTTAAACATCGTTTTAGCAATTGTCCAGGCGTCTGTAGCTGGGATGGGAATCGCCTCACACCACTTAGTAAAATAGTCAACCATGACTAGCACGTAACGGTTCCCTCTCGCCGTCTCTGGCAACGGCCCGACAATATCTACCCCAATCATTTCGTTCGGAAAGCCGGCTGTCATAGACTGAAGTGGTGCCCGAGGGTGTTGATTCGGGCTCTTGAATTGTGCACACTCCGCACACCCTAGACAGTACAATGCTACATCCCGTCTCATGTGTGGCCACCAGAACCGTCGTCTTGCTGCCTCTTCAGTCTTATTTTGACCGGAATGACCAAGTTCTTCATGCAACCGACGCAATCAGTCGTGACTGTGGATATGGGTACCACAATTCGTCGGAGGTAGGCTGGGCCATCTTGGAAATACAGTACATTTTCTTGCATTACTAGTTTCGGCCAAAGTGCCCACAGACAACGGGTCTCCCAGCTGGTTCCGGCGACCTCTTGTTTAGTAGGTCGACTATGACCTTGTAGCAGCCGTTGGTAGACTGGATGTAAGCCCGTGTTTTCGGGTTGCATTTGCGCCCACTCTTGTGGCTTCGAAGCCTGTAACGTTATAGCTGAAACGAAGTCAGCTGTGCAGGATGGACACTCCCCGTGATCTTTGTGGGGCCTTCGTGACATTGCATCGGCATTCGCGTGTTGCTTCCCGGGCCGATGTTGACATTCGAAATCATAGTCCTGAAGGTACTCTTGCCATCGTGCAATCTGACCTTCTGGATCCCGGAAATTTTGCAGCCACAGGAGTGATTGGTGATCTGTGCGCACGAGAAACCGACGCCCAACGAGGTAATGTCTAAACTGTCTGACGAAGTGTACCAAGGCTAGCATTTCTTTACGCGTCGTGCAGTAGTTCCTTTCTCGTTTAGTGAGGCTTCTGCTAGCATAAGCAATAACAGGTTCCAATCCATTTGGGGTTCGCTGCGACAGAACAGCTCCAATTGCCGTATCGCTAGCATCAGTATCTAAGACGAAACAACCTGCGTCAGCAGAGGTGTCCGGAAATGTCAGAACGGGTGCTTTACAGAGTATTTCCCGCAACCGGCTAAATGATTCTTCTGGTCAGTTGACCAGACAAAGTTAGTGTCTTTGTTTAGGAGGGAGTTGAGGGGTGCTGCGATTTCTGCAAAACGCACTATGAACCGCCGGTAGTAAGAGGCTAACCCGAGGAAACTGCGGACATCATCATCGACAGATTTTGGTATGGCAATAAAATTCGTAACCACGCTTGAAATTTGTCAGGGTTCACAGCAAGCAACAACCTGGCGGTGAGGACGGCATTATGGTTCTGGAATATTTGACCACTGCTGAAAAAACGTTGCATATTGGTCTGGGTTTAAGTTTGAAACAACGTCTGAGAAATTTCTTCTACAGTGAAAACGCCATATTAGCTAGGTTGTTCTTCAGCAGTATGTGCATGCACGATGATGTCATCTAAGTACACGAGGTATTTATCAGGTATCAACTCACGCAGTGCCGTATGCATTAATCGCTGGAAGGTGGCGGGTGCATTAGTAAGCCCGAACGGCATCGTCTGGAATTCGTACAATCCGGAAGGAATAGCAAAGGCCGATTTGCACCGGTCGTCCGGATGCAGTTCTACCTGCCAGTACCCAGAAGCTAAATCTAGGGTATTAACTCACGCAGACCCAGCAAGAACATCAAACGTGTCATCGATTCTAGGCAATGGGGATGATTCCTTTTGCGTAACAGCACTTCAGTTTCCCATAATCAACACATAGCCGTAGTGTTACCGTCATGTTTTTTGTCGGAGCAGCCCAGGG
>LOND01029344.1:23836-36723 GCA_014220965.1 Paragonimus kellicotti
CGGAGTCTCGTTAGAAGGTGTTTTGATTGCACTGTATGTACGACTATGTGCGTTCGTATAGACCGACGATTTGGCAACTCATCCGATCCTCTTTTCAGAAACCTGAGTCACTTTGACCTCCTACCTTTCCTTCCCTCCAGCTTTGTCGATGCAGGGTATGATAAATGTTTTGTTTGTTTTTCACTCCAGTGTTACCTTTTGTTTTTTCTCCTAATCTTTTCTGGTGTACAGTAATATGTACTCCTACAATAAACTATTTCCTACCTTATATTATCAGCATTTTCCTTCCCGGTTTAAATCTTATCATTGCAATCTCTCTGTTTATTTCCCGAGTGATAGGAGTTTCAGTTTCGTGCCAGTTAATCGATTGGCTAACCCGCATTGACCGGTTGCACACAAAGGCCTCAATCCCACGCCACTTGGTCTTATTCCTTCAGGATTACACTGAACTTGGACTGGAATATTTCATTGTGCTAACTGTTGATGCTCCATGGGATGTTCGAAACAGTCTTTATTAATCAGACGTTTCAACTAGTTGGTTTTTCATACTTTTTACCAGCCAAATGCAAGCTATTGTTACAAGGTTGGTAGAAGCCTGTGCTGGCTTTTAGAGTTAATTGAAAGAGCACCCATCTTAATAAGTGTATCAGCTTTGGGGAAACATTTGATTAGATGCCGGTATAACCAGGACCTGGATAGTCCTTACAAACTTATTCTGCTTGTGGAGCCCACATGATTTCCGTTATTTGGTTCGCCCAGTACGGAACGCATTTGTACGGGCAACCTTATAAAGCTGTGAAAACGGGCTAATCGTCACGGAGAGTGTTTAGAGGTTATCCGTCTTCGGCCACCGATGTATCTGACGCATTGAGAACATGGTTCGAGACGAGCAGATTCTGCTGATCACCCAACGTAACTGTCAATTTTTGCTGGTTTAGACAGGTCTTACGGTTACCAATCCATCTTTGGTTAGTTCGTACTTTGTCTGTTTGTTCTGGGTTGGTCTTGCAGCCACTGTACGGTGAGGTTTCGATGGATGTGACCTCCAACGTGATGTGACTTTGTAGTCGTTCGCTGCTAGTTCATTTCGTTTTGCCTTTCTCCAGTTCTCGTCACCCTCCTTAACTCTGTTTTTCCTTCCTCATGGCACTGTTAACTGTTCTTACTCCTAGTTTCAACCTCTACCCTACTTCTTTCTGCCCATCAGCTTTAACACCCCCCTATAACTTATACTTAAATCCCAGTGCCTTTCGCTTTCTTCTGCCTTGTTCGTATTTTCCGCCAGATCTGCGTGGTCCAACCTGAACATCATCATTTGTTTCCGCTAAGTATTCTCACCTGATGTTAACAATGCACGTATTAAAGACCCCTCGACAACCGGTCAGAATGCTTGGGGTATTCTGAGGGTATAACCCTAGTCTGTGATGCCTCACAAAGTGTCCCCAACAAATTGACGATACCCGTTCGTCGCTTCTGTACATATTTTGCTTCGGCAAAGTGTAGAGCAGAAGTATGTATGTGTGTTCATCACCGCTATTGACTCGTTAGAGGATGCCCAGAAGTTTGCTCACCTGGGGTAGTTGTATGAGTTCTCACGAAGTCAGTAACCTAATTTTCGTAGTCACCTTGGAGCTGTGAGCTTGCGACATCGGCCCTGTATTAGCCTCACTGGTTATATAACGATCTTGTATGGCCAGCCCTATTATACGGCTGCGAAGTTTGGCCCGTTCGTATGGATGGTTTGAAGTAACTGTATTTTCGTGACATTGAACGTGGGTTGCGGGAGCTTCGCATGAGGAACGATGCTGTTCATGAATGTGTGTTAGGCACATGCAGGTCTTGCATGTTGATCTTATTACAAAGGCTTCGGCGATTCGCACACAATTTATGCATAACACAACTCATATTTCACCACGTTGTACGCTTTTCTCACAATCTAGGTTAGTCTGAAAGCGGTAGCTGGGCAATGAGTGTATGGCGTTGGCTCAAGAAATGGAGGCTGTAACTTTAACAGCCCATTCTGCAGGGTGTTACCAGCTCTCTAACGGAGGTCCATAATTCGATGCTCACTTGTGGTTAGGAGCGTTGTCTGCTTCATACCCTTGATGAGCCTAGGCTTACTGGACTGTTGTTGGTTTTGTCTTATAAATATGTCTGCGTCGAAAGTGGATTCGAAGTAACGTTTCTGACTTTTTCCATTAGCTGTGTTTCAATAGCACTTATTCTGTGTGTCGTTACCCTCCCGAAGATCTTATGTTCGTCTTTTCCACACCCACAGACAAACTACTTTCGCCTCACTATAACCCCAGATGCCATCGGTGTGGAATTATGCGGTGCACTGAAGCACGTTGTGGCCATTGCTGCCGGTATTGCGGATGGTCTGGGCTTGGGCGATAACACACGGGCTGCCATCCTACGTCTGGGATTCTGGGAAATGTTTGAACTGATGAACGAGCTTTTCCCAAATCGAGGTAAGCTCCTGTCTCTCAATTTTCCTAACGAATCCACCACCTTGCGATCTGTGCTCAAGGGAGAGGTTGACCTCATGGGCTAGCCTTAGACCAAAAAGTATTGTGTCACTTCAAGTGGGAACTAACACATCAAAGAACTTGGAGTCGAATCAGATGAAACACGAACCCTCATCAAGGGCACCGTCAACTTTGGCTCTATATCGTTTCTAACAGCGTGTTTAGAGGAGAATCCTCTTAGATACCAGCCAGGAATCCGAAAAAGGCCTGAAGAATCAATCGTTGATGTCAGAGCCATTATATCTGCGTGCACTGACCATCTGGCCACTACCCTCAAGTTTGTGCGTAAAATGCACGAGTTGACGTTCACAAGATTAAGCGCGATAACCGAGGCTAGCTGTAACTTTGTTTGGAGTCGGTCTTGAGCGCACAACAGACTGGCTAATTTTCGAAGGAAGTACGTTGGAAAGTGTTCAGAAATCTAGTTAAATGTTTTTCAAACTTTTCATATCTTCACAAACAGAGCAGGTGGCTATCACTGGCCTCATGATCAACTCCTCATTTTTAAACGACGGTGCCCAGTATCTAAACTCCGCGCACGTACAGTCTGTTGAGGGATGTCTAGGAGTTACTTGGTATGTTCATATTTGTGCAGTCCCCGTTGGGCTCGGGAAACAAAAATCGAGTGGTGCATGATCGGAAAACCGTAGTCTTTACTAACTTCGAAAGCGTCTCAAAAGTCTGCCTGTCTTCCCTTGTCTGCTGCTCTCATTGAGCTGTTTATTATGTTGGCTGGTCTATGAAGATCAAAATGGTTGGAGTACACTCTTGAACAAAAATTAGTAGAGTGATTTACAATGCTCGACTTGTATGCATTTAACAGGTACATTTTGTATAAGTCGTACTATCATTATCCTTGTTATGTTGTGTCACATTCCTGGGTACAATGACTACTCGGACTACCGTTGGTCCTGACATTTTTCCACGAAGTTGTATGGAAATAAATAAGTGTAAAATGTATAGCGAAGTAAAGAAGGAAACTGGACAAACAAACACAGTTGGGTTTCACGAAACAAAAGAGTCAACAAGTTTGCGGTGACAAGCTCGCTACTGACTGTGACAGTGTAATGTGGGAGAGTGTTTCCAACCAGCGGTCTGGGTGGTCGCGAACTTCCCGACCAGGTAGACGACACCTACCAACTTTGTTCAGCTTTAGCTTGAATCTGCTGTACTTTAACACACGAGCCTTACTAGCTGAATACTCGCTTTTTTATAGGTTATAGAATATTTTGTACTCGTTGTGGTCCTCTTGTTGAGCATCGTTTACACGATCTTTGATAAATAGCAGCTGTTCGTTCAAAGACCATTTTCCACTCGTGCTTACAACTTAGCTAACCCGACTTCCATAGCTTCAACAGTCCCGTATTTGGAATGAATGCTCTTGTGATCAGTCCCTTCAGTTTCAACAATTCACGATATGATCAAAGATAATTCCTCCCAGTTTTTCAGCTAGTGACTCCTGCATGGATCGAACACCATCACTTTGTATGGTGGGAATTTTCATGTCATCTATCCAACTTCTTGTTGTGAATTCATGGTTCGTCAATTAACTTTTCACACTTGAGTCGATCGCCACTTGTTTTAGTGACTGTCGACCAGCTTACCGAGTTCGATTAAATTGTGTTGAGTTAGATGCACACACGAGAAGAAATTATCGGTATTCGCAACTGGTCACATGAACGGTGTTTCCGAAGAAGCTCAAAACGACATCGATTGTTTTGTTCATTAAACCGGCGCATGTCCGCAAAAATACAGCAAGCCATCTGAGTGAGGACAGTACAGTTGACATGAAATTTGTTTGTTCGATCCCTGCAGGCTGAATGCTGCAAAACACCTTCAATTATTTTTTCCAAGGTATGTATGACGAAGCAAAGTTTAGGGAATGACACTGTCTTCAGTTTTAATTACTGAGGTTAACGTCGAACGTATGGTTGTTTCTGTAAGACATTTTTGTGTTTTGCACCTTAGCTTACCAAATGGTGTCTCCTTACTAATACAAGTTTCCTATTAATTTCCGAGTTGGTTCAAATGTTGTAACCCCAACTTTCTATGGTGTTCTGTATCTGTTTCTCTCTTTTTGTGCAGGTGTTGAAGCTAAGACCATTGAACAAAGTTGTGGCATCGCTGAACTATTGTGTGTGTAAGTCCGACAATGTTTTCAATTGCTCTTGTATAGTTCGGTGTGAGAAAAATGTCTCTGTTACACACCTTAAAACCGATTACGGTGTCTGTTTCCTCTAATAGCTGTCGTTCAAGTTTACAGGAGTGCGTTTTGTGATCCTCTAGTTTCCGACGCGTACAACCGGTTGTTATGGTTTCGGAAGACCTCAATTGGCCTCCCTTCAAAAATCCATCTATGTTTAATAGTTAACACAATGACCACATGAAGTGGCAAATCTGCCACAATATAGCAGGACAAAAGGCGTTGTGTACGGTTAATGATAAGAATGATGTAGCGAGGGAGAAAAAGTAATTACATCGATACACACAAAGATTCGCAGTAAAAAGCGCCATTGACTTCTATTCTTCGCCATATCAGACAGCGTCCTCAACCAAAAGTGATCATTGTCCTTTGGACCAACCAGGAAACCAGAAGCATCCTACTGAAACATGCTTCAGTATGAGTGCTTTTCTACCCTGAACCCGAGTCACGCTGTCCACTAGGCTGACACTTCCAACCTAACCCACAACTCACAAACCACGCAATGTGTGACTGGCGGTGAGCAGCTGACATTCGTAAGATGTTACCTACCCAACGAAGCCTGCGAGATGAGATGGTATGCTCAAGGGTCGATACAAACTTATCCGTTCCGAAAACACGTTGGTGAACTTTGCCACCCTTCGTACGGTGTTCTCATCACACGCCGTTAATGGTTCGGAGACACCGATGGTCGAAAACGGACACTCCTGTAACATTCTCCGTGCGAGCAGACCAGGTTTTGTAGCCGTATAATGAGACCGCCCTTACAGTGACATTATGCACTCAACCTTTTACATAAGGACTGAGATCATGCTGACTCCACAGATGGCGTAAGTTGGCAAACGCCATTCGAGCCTTTGCTATGCGATTTGTGATCTCATCAGACATTCCACTAGCGCTGATACAGCTGCTGTGGTACGTGAACTTTTCGACTTCCTCCAATAGCTTTTCATTAGGGGTGGAATCAGGAGCATCGTCTTTCCAATTTTACAAGAGCACTTTGCATCTACTAGGTGCAAAGATTATATCAAACTGACGAACTGAAACCTCTAATATATATTAGGTACTCTAGGCTCTCTATGTGTCCTCGAAGATTAGGGCGATGTCTTTACACAATTTGTGTCTCGAAATCGAGTGTTTGAGAGCAATTTCACACTATCATGTTCACAATCTATCAAGGCACACTCTAGGATCTCGTCTACTGTGAAGTTGAATGGGAAGAAGGAGGTTGTACGACCTTGTCGTACCCCATTCGAGGTGCTAAAGGTCAACAATACTGTTCCATAACCCCTAACTTTATTCGGGGTCTGACATGAAATCGCCCTCAGGATGTTCACGTACTTCTCGGGCACACTCTTCCTCGATAGACAGTCCCAGATTGCAGCCGTGTCATTTGTATCATGAGCCCACCTCTGATGTCCAAAACGACAATTGTTGTCATTTCACATGATTGGCAATGTGTGATGTGATCAGTGCTGCCACCGGCAGGGAGAAACTCAGCTTGCTCCTCAAGGATATGATGTTCGCTCGTTTCGCTTAGTCCACGAAGTGCAGTGACTGCAAGCAACTGAATTGTACTCGATACTGGGTGAAACATTCCAGCGAGCGTCAAGAAGTTATAGTAACCTCATATAGTTCCAGCGGTCGACAGTTGAAAAAGCGATACTACCACAAGAGATAGTACCACACCTGTGCATTACAGGCTGCATATGAGCGAAATGTGTTTCAATGCTCTCTGGTAGAGGGAGCCCTAGAATACAGGCAGGCGCTGTCTAGTAAGCATAGGCCACTTGTACCCATGATGGTTTAGATACTTTTGTTTGTGACTGGCAATGATATGACCCTCCATCGAAGTGCAGAGTGTATTCGGTACACACCAGTTCATGTTTAGGATCCAAACAGATGCTCCAGATCTACTTAGAGTTTTGGAAACAGCTACGTCACCGACAGCTGACGGCTATGTGGTCAATATGTGTCCACAACTGACTCGACGATGGACGTCGTTAGGTGACACACTGACGTCTAGGATGTAAAAAGTTAGTACTTGACAGAAGCAGACCGTTATCAGAAGATTGTGGGTCACATAAATCACGCTCATCAGAGTCTAGCCTACTTACTTGAACGTCCAAGTCCATAGCCAGTACCACAATATGGGTGCGCCGCGTTGTGTACAGAAGGTCAGTGAGCTGGTGATAGAAATCGTCTCTGACTGCAGGTCTGTCATGCAGTCGGATCAGTAGTGAATCGGCTTATGACTTACGAAAGCGAATGGTGCCCTAACGGAATTGACTAGGGCTAGAACGAACTATGATGGGAAAGGGTACAATGCATACAACGGTCTTCTTGAGGGTAGAAAAACTAACCTTCGTCAGATCTCAGCACTGGTGTCATCCATCCTGGGGGTGAACACAGAGAGGAACTTGGAAAGCTCCATGTGCATGTGTTTACTAGCTAGTAATCATCCGAGTCTCCTTGCCAAAGTTCTCTGGTTGATAACAGATTAACAGAACCGAAGTCTCAAATGTTTGTTCCGACTGGCAGTTGGAATACGTGGACACCATATTTAACCCGTGTGTACGGGCTTCTCTGGAGACGACGGCAAAATTCCTCCTAATCCATTCACTACCTTGTTAACCTAACATCCAAACTTCAATCGA
The DNA here is from genome assembly GCA_014220965.1 of Paragonimus kellicotti. Taxonomy (NCBI): domain Eukaryota; kingdom Metazoa; phylum Platyhelminthes; class Trematoda; order Plagiorchiida; family Troglotrematidae; genus Paragonimus; species Paragonimus kellicotti. The sequence continues at coordinate 31,222 of LOND01029344.1, forward strand.
TTGGAACATGTGCCTGTCCATCCCACTCTCCTCGACCGTGCACGCCCGCGTGTTCTGTGTTCTGCCCATGACGCATCCACGTAGGTCACCTCTATGGGCTGTCAACGTTGCATGATTTCCATTGGTTCCCTCTCTCATGTTCGAAGTCTTATCATTGCGGCTTCATTCACTTTCGTTCTCTTTGCGTACCGGTCATACTTGCTTGTCGCTTCCTTTCCTAACTTTTCGCCTAGTTTGGTTTTACTTTTGAAACTTACCCGGGAATTGGAACGAATCGAGGTTTGTACGTTGTTTATGCAGTAATCCTTGTATCAGTAGTACCGTTATTTTTACGACCAACATTCGTTTTACCATTTTATGATGGTGGAAATTGGACGCGTTACTCAACGTTTGTCTGGTGAACCTTACACCCCTGATACATCGATTATAATATCATTGTGCAGTTGGACGTAATCATTGTAATGTGCATGTCAGATCTGGTTCTAGGGTGGCGATGACATCTGCCATTTTATCCCGGCATCGGTTAGAAACTGGGAAATCTACCCCATTCTCACACGGATTTTGCAATGCACATGATCGTAGTCCTCTTGCAGAATGTAAATTGAACTTACTTGTTTGCAAGTTGATATGGATGCGACGTTTTAGCTTGGATACTAACCATGTTTTGTTGTCGAATTCGTATTCAAATTGACTTTCCCGTCTACTTCTATCGGGAAAAAGCATTAGACTTTAGTGCCATTCTTGTTAAAACTCGTTAGTTATACGTATTCTAATTGCCGTCTGCTTTTTGTCAAATGTGGCCAGTTGAAAAATTGTTCGATTATTCAAGCTGCAATGAAGTGTGGGTGCTTACTCAGTTTACGATAATCAACTCTCCGACTGCTGACCAGGAATTGATGGAACAATCAACAATCAGATTTGCAAAGAGTTGAGCGTGATATTATTGACACCCTCTGCACTGGAAGGATTGTTCTTCGAGGTCTTAACTTGCTCTGTGGTTGTGATGGATTGGCATCCCCAGTAAGCTAACAGGAGCGATGACCCATTAATGTCAGTTTGACGAAGAAGGCGTTTCTCTCAAGTAGACCCTAGACCGTGAAAAGATGTGTACGGTTTGGTATCATTGAAAATCATAATAACACCACCCTGTTCTTTTTCTGGTTCTATACTTATTTGATTCGCCTGATGATGGCTATTACGAATTTATCGGTATTAACCAGAGTGAGGAGTTATAAAGTCACGACCAAGCATTGCAAGGTGTTACAGTTCGACTTCAGTTGGTTATTTCATCCAGAAGACTGGTTGCCAGAGTAAGATGCAGGAGCTGTACAACCATTCAGCTTTACAAAAAACATTACCCAATACCTGGTGTCCGTCCGGCTTGGCAGAATCGTCTGGTTTTGCGTTGCCATCCCACTTCAAGAGGTTACATCCTCGTCTCCAGGACAGTTGACCTGGCACTATAATAGCTCAGCTGGCCGTTTCCGTCGATAGATGTCCGTCAAACTAGCCTTTCGTTGGCGCCGTGCACAACAGACTGTTTATTAAACAGCTTCCAGTAGAGGTTCTATGTACGTTAAGTGGATACTACTGTTTGACCAAGGAACTGAACGGTTGCTCTGCTGAGTCATGCAAGGACGTCTGCTAGATACTGGGTCAGGTTTTTTGCGCCTGAAACCCTCGTCGTTGTGGAATATGATCTCTGGGGATCAAATAGCGACTCACATTTTTCACACGATACCAAATTATGGTCTTAATTGTCGTATCTTTGTATCCTTTTGTTGTTGTTGTTGTTGTTCTCTTCGGATAAGCAACACAACTAAAATATATAATTATACGAACCGCAGGGAGCCATGTGATCAGTTCACATAACCAGAAAGGTAACCAGGACGTGAACGGGTTACTATGGATACCGTCTAACCGTGAAGGAATATGACAATGTATCTGCCTGTACAAGACAATCTCTAAAGGATTGGAACTTTCACCCGTCATTTTCATTTTTAACCATCACGAATGAATAAGTGTTGCTTTTTGTGTAAACTCGCCCAAATTAACGAACGCCAGTACTCCGTCACCGCCACCCCCCCCTCCCGTGTTTCTGAGTTCCAATGTGTCTCCTGACTTAGTCGACCAATACGTTCGTGATGCTGCTGCTCACCGAATAGTGTTTCCGAGGCCTACACTCTCGGTAAGAAAACACTTTCCTGATTTGATTGCCCCGGAATGAACACTTTCAGTCGTTCTGTCTTTAATTGTGTTTAGATCTTCCATAACGGATCGTGTTCGCACCGTTGTCCTAGATGTACAATCTGTAATTAACTTTTACGAAATCCGCGCCAAGCGGTTGCGAACGCTTTGTTTTGCGTTTCTTACACCCCATACTGCTCTCAGACATGTTAGCTTGAATTTAAGTTAGGTGGGTTGAAAGGCCAGAACACGTATCTTTTTGTTCGATTTCGTGACTGACGAGGCCACCACCGTTTTGCCTAATTAGTGATACCTGTCGATAATCAACTACTACAAGTTAATATGACTAGTCGATGAGAACTATGAAAATGTTTTCACTGCTATATAGGTGTGAATTTTTCTATACGTGAGCAACCATTTATTGGAGATCCAAGTTGCCACTCTTCAAATGAATGCAACATCTGAGGGGTCTCGGCTGGCTCATTCCAACGTTGTGACTGTGTAACGTGAGTAATTCAACTATTTCGCGACCGTGTTACTTTAACAATCGGTCAAACGTCCTCTTTGTGACAATACTGGACGTCGGTTGTGTAAGTGTGTTTACTTCTGGGCTGGTCAATAAGACCAACTGTTGTGTAATCTTTGCTTCATCATCATTGGTAATGAAAATAGCTCAGCGGTCGATATTTTTGCTTTACTGTTTTGTAACAATTGGTTCGAAAGCATGGGTAAGTGGACATAATTCAAATAGACTTCTCTTATTGAGAAAAGATTGGAAGGCGGGATAGGATCTACTTTACAAAATCCTCTAGAGTTTGAATCCCACCAATTGGAGCTAAATAGTCTGTATCTTAGAGGCAATGTGTAAGCACGCACCAACGATTTGGTCTATGTCGAGGGGAGTTCTATTAAGTGATACCTAAGAAGTGTTACACATCATTTACCAGTGTCGGATTTTGCTGGGCAAAGAAACTTGTAATTGAAAATCCCTGTAGAAATCATGTAAAACAATTTTGGTTTCAGCGAACAGAACTGTTTTCGATAAATTCTCATCTTAGGCTGGTACAATTATATATCAAATCAAGTAACAGTAAGGGAAGTTATTGATCAAAAATAGTACGAGGGTAAGGCGATTGGGTAAAACACAAACACGACTTCGTTGTGGTTATGCTCACAAGGAGGTAGGTTTTAGGAAGTCAGTGTTAATTGGGATGAGTTGGGGGGGAGGGACGAGATCAACTTGTCGCGTGGGTTGACTGCAAGTGTTCGGCTGAGATAATCCCAGGGTGTGAACGAACTGTTTTTGAACACAAATCCGGTTGACGTAATCGGATTGCGACCGCCTCGGCTATAGACAGGATGCGCCACTTGATCTTTCGTGACGCGGTGGCCGGGGCACGGTAGACGATGCGAAACGCCCTATCCGTGTCTGTGTGTCGATCACATTCAGGATACGTGCTTTCCCTCAAAAACACCCAAAGTACATACACGCAAAGCACTTTTATCCGATTCAGTTTATTGTGAATCACTGACGGTAGATTAGAAATATTTCAGCAGTCACATTTTCAGGACTGTTAATGCCGATGGTTTTCTACACCCATTGTTTCTACCAAATTTCATGATAATGTTGAAGGACTAGACGTAGAAGTTCCCAAAATGCCATAATCGGTCGGGAAACAAATGTCTAAACGTTAACTCAATCGTGAAAAAATGTGGGCGTGACTATAACAATCTGCCAATAGAGCTTAGCGCCTGTAAAGCATCGCAGACTAACAACGTGCTCCATCCACTTGTTCTTTGAAGTTCTCACTACGTATTTGAATGTATTCATCATTACTCATGGTGCGTTTGCTCGTGGACCGTTTTGTCTGTTATTACTGCATGGTGAACTACTGCATGAATCGTGGTGAATGACTTGGTTTGTCAACTGTTAGTTAACCCAATCTGCCGAAAAGTGTAACAGATCACATTAGACATCAATGTTGACAATGGCCAACACTTAATCCTAAATGATGGTTTCACATTCGAAGTAACTTGTCCGCTCAAAATGGAGCGGACGTTCCGTGTTATCTTTGCATATATATATATAATATATATATATATATATATAAAGTATAGATATTCCTGTTTGTGTGTGGATTCACCCACATAGGCAAACCAAGCTTCAGTTGCAGACTAAAATCAATAAACACATGCCCAGTTGGGTCAAACGCTAGGTTACACAACCGATTGATGCTACGCTGCTTGTCCGACACCACCAGCCGAACCTAGAAGCAGCCTGTCTCAGCTGTTGTCCAACACTTGTTGTTGACGCACTATCAACCGGACACGGCTAAAGAGGTCAAGGTTATCTACACACACACCAACCCGCACCCAGTTCGATATGCCATTCCGACTACTGTCAAAAAGATCAGGCACATTCTGTGCATTCAAAAGGGACTGTTTACTTTCCCTCTCACTTCTGTCGATGGTACTGTTGTGTACCAATGTACGATTGATACTTCATTAATTTGTTTTGTGGTTTGGTTTAGATTTCATAAATTTAGTGGTCTGTAGTTATCGGAGAAATCTGTCATAGCATACATCTTGCAGTGTAGTATTTCTGATTGTACTTTTCAAATCTGCCACGAAAAAAGAATGCTTTGCGTATATAAAAAACTTCACAGGTCAATCACGGATGTAACAGTTGTTTGAGTTTATTTGTAATACCAGTTATTAACCATCCTCCATTTACGGTTATTTACAAATCGCAAATTCACAACACGGTTGATTCCACTTCCTACTAATATGTTTGCTTCCTAATTTTGGTCTTCGTTGCTAGATGACAAATCCTAAAGTTGGATAAGTGTATGCTATGTGATCACACTATCACACCTGGAACGTATGGTTCCATCGACTGACGGTCATTATAGTTTCACGGCTAATTCACTCGAGGGCCGGTTCGTTTGTCTATCATTTGTTTTGACGTGTGGTGCCTGTCTAGACAGCGAGAACGCAGGATGGTCACTTTACCATAATGTGAACGATGGGTACAGCTAGTTTTTCGGTTCAGTCTGTGTTTGACGCCTATCCAATAGTGACGCTTGTGAGTGTAGTACGGCACATGCAGTGTGCAACACATTTATAAACGGAACCGTGGTAAAATTCTGACAATCACAATCTCAACAGTTGATGTCTGGCCATCTTGAAAATCTCCTTCAGATTATAATGCTAACAGTTCAAGATTCTGATCATTCACTATACCATTTGGCCACAGTCGCACCAGACCAACATGTTGACAGTCGAACTTCCAAAGGATCAAACTTCTGACAGGTT
>LOND01029346.1:38208-56413 GCA_014220965.1 Paragonimus kellicotti
GTCCGAATTGAAGATATTAAAAATGTGAGGTACTGACTCTCGGAGTGTTTATCTTACAATTGATATTGGGGTCCGAGGTTTATTCCGTTGTGCGTTTTCTTGCAGATTACTAACATGTTCTATCCACTTTCGTGATAATTCCTGTTCGAAGTTATCAGTAATCGTCTGAATTAGGTTATCAGTATTCAAGGTATCTTTGATTCTACATAACTTTCCAGGTTGTCCGAACCGGATAATGAAACAACAAGCAAAATATGTGATGAACAGCCCTGTTCTCTACAAGCAGTTCACCTATTCTATCAAAAGAAGTGCCACAGACCATTCTGGGCCTAAATAATGCCAATCACCAAAGGTCAATCTCGAATGCTTATCATCATATACTCAAGGTTAAATCGATCGTCAAAACTGAGCTGAGCGTTCCACCATTCTTGAAGTGAGTAAGTTTCTTTATTTTGAGTGCTGCCGACTATTGTTTCATCCTCGGTGTTTGATGCATGTATCTAAAAGAGGAGATCAATGTCATCAAGGAGCTCATAGTAACAAATTGTCCCATTTGAGAAGCCTGCCACATTTTATTTCGCAATCACGTTTCACATAAAATCACACATCTTCCTCTTTAGCAGCGACGATAATACGTCAGCGATCGCTACCAACGCTCACTTGCAGCGCAACCACAATAACGGCTAGTTTGCCTGAAGGCAAAAGAGGTGACATGGGCAGGACACAAGTAATTACAAATCTTTTCTAAACAACGCGGTGTAAATTAAACACATAAACAACCGTACAGCGGTATCCACACAGCTCCGCGCCATAGACCGCGTGAGTCACGGAGACCAAAACCCGGACACGTCGCAGCAATTACAGGTTGGAAGTAAGGTAATCTTGCAGATATAACTATTGTCCTCTTAAGCATGTGTGAGCCCATGCGTAGCTGATTAATCCCGCCTGGGCGTTTAGTCGTAGCGGGTGATGAGACAAAAAAGCAGGTTACATTGTTCTGCAGTTATTGATTACACACAAACGCAAAAAAAACACTGCAAACGTTTCACGGGATTGCCACACTTTTGCGTGAATGTGGTGGCTGAAGGTTCACCCACTCAGACTGAATAAAACAACTTCCTGCTGTTGATGTTTACGTCTTGATAACGATCGTACAGATTGCCGGTGCCGAATATCGGTCACCCATCTGGTAAACTATCCTCACTGAACTCTACACAGTACCATGCTGACCGACAAAGGTCATACAACTTTATAATCTACCTGAATGTGCAAGAGAGACGACATCTACGGTCCGGATATCAAAATCTTACGGCAATTGTGACAGCAATGTAATAGCGATTAATATCATCGTGTCTGACGGTGTCCATGTCCGAATTCAATTGTCACAATGACTATTATGCATATATGATGCTGCGAGCATCTTGTGTTACACTATGTGTGGTTTTACTTTTATCCTCTCCCACACACTGTAACCAGTATAAACCCAAGGAAACTACCTTGGGAACAAGTGAATAGAGGTTTTTATTGTTCAACAGGCCAATGTTCGCTGGCGAGATGATGGGTTAGTGCGAAATTACAGTCCTTATCTCTCGAAAACATAAACGGATAGGCTCATCAATGTTAAGAAATGAATAGGAAGAAAAAAACAATAACTAAAAAATATCGGACAGATAGAAGCGTGAGATAAGGTGTGAAAGGAGATCAAATGTAGGACAGAAGCCAGTTCATTGAAAAAAAAAACAGACAAAATCGGGCGTGCACACTATGAAGTTGAAAAATGTAGCTAGTCACCGTGACCCACATTCACAAATTAAGAGCCAATGAAAGACCGAACTGCCACACAATTATGAGAAAGCCAAAGTTAAGCCGTAAGGGAGATAAGGATTATAGTAAGCTCATAAAACATGAAACTGAATTCAAATAATCAACAGAAAACCTCCTCCACACTCCTAATAAGCATCTTGTACTATCAACACTGTTGTTAATGATAGAACCTGGGGACATTTCTCATCACCGCTGTGGAAATTGACTTGTATAACCGGGTTCCACATGATTAATAAGTACGCTCTGGTACATTATATCAACGAGACAAGTAAGCCAACAAGGTAATACATATATGAGAAACAGAAATATCACAATAATACCATGTGTAGAGGTTACAAAGTATCACTGACGTGAATAACAAGTGCGGAACAAAATTAACCTGCATGTCTGAGCCGATAATGGCCACCTCAACCATGAGCCAAAGCAGCAGACGCGCCGGGCGGGGATACTGATCATAACAAACTTCGGCCAGATGCTTACCGCTGACAACGCCCAATCGGATGGCCAAGCGTTGCATGAACAATCCGACCAGCGTGGCCGTGAACAGAAGCCAAAGCAGCTAGGTACATGTGAAGAAATACAAAACGTATTTGTGCATATCAGGAAGTCAGAATTCCAAAAAGTGACAGAGACAAGCGCTAGGTAAAAGCATAAATACAAATTAGGACGTTCAAATAGGCTAGACGGTAGCGGTTGAATAAGCAGTACACCATACAACAGAAGCATCTCTGAGTTGATTGAGGCCAGCAAGCGAATGCGTTGGAAACATAATCACGACCGTTTTCTCTGCGCGTTGTAAGGTTCAACTTTTGGGAGAAACCTGCGGAATTCCACTCTGTACGACACTAATTAATTTGACCTATGTCGCATGACGTATGCCAACAAGGAGTTTTATTGGTTTGTATCCAATACTCGTAATCACAACCTGACAGTCATACTTAGAGAAGATGAACGTTCGCAGACTTCCGGATATTCGAACAACCTTCGCCTCGGCTAGCAAGGTCACGACTACTGAGACGGACAAGTGACTTCTGCAAGATGATGGTGCCAGGTCACCTCGAGGAAGAATAGTTGAACAGTGCAAGCGTAACCACGGAATTTGATTCCAACCCTAACAACTACATTCACTACGTCGGAAAGTGTTTTGACTCTCTTAGCTGAAAGATTAAAGAACGGCAACTAATCAGAAAGTTTATTTGAGTGCAAAAGCCGGGATCAAATGTGAGTGATGTTCAACTTGACATTTGGGGATTTCAACAAACTTAATTCCAGCATATAGAGTTGTGAGCAAATTGTTGATGATACTGTTGAGGATATAGTCTCTTTGAGATAGAGAGGTGCTACGGTTAGAATGCTGAATCTATACATGTTCAAAGCTCTGAATAGACCTTAAAGATCATCAGTCGTACTTGAATATAGTTTCAAAGAACGCTTCAAAAAAATCGGTATCAAACGAAGCGAAATATGTCATCGATTGATGACGACCAAGATGAGAGTCGAGTCAACAATTCATTCTACGTAAATGTTTCATACATTGAAAATAACGGCATAACATTCCAAGAAAGATTATCGGATTTCAGGGAGAATCACAATTAAAACGTGAATTCTGTTACTATCTCTACGTACAGACTTAAAAGTTATTTTGGATGAGAGATCTACTCCTAGCAATGAAGTAAAAAATCCTTTACTACTAGGTTTCAACAAATTATCATGTGCAACAAGATTTCCAATCTCCTGACGATCAGAACTAAACCAACAATATAAACGCTATTTTCAGTGTGATCTGCGTGGGGTCTATGACAGCAACATGAAACTGCAATTTGAAGAGTCATAAACATAACTAAAACACAGCGGAGACCAAAATAAAGCAGAAAAGATAAGAGCATCTTTGTGCAACCATTTTACTTGTAATCAAACGTTTTGATGACATCAATGGTGCAAACGAACAAGGAATCTGTAACGAATATGTAGTATCAAAATACACGTTGTTTGTCCCGTACGACATTATACCTCCTGCCCCCTTATGCACAAAACTCGTCGAGAAACGTTCATTCGATAGTGTGCAATCAAAGGCAAGGGTATTGGTTATCACTGCAATCACATCAGACACTGCCAAAGAATATGCCCGAAATTCCGTTCGTCATTTTCGATGCCTTTGTTGATTGGTCACCTGGCGGACTTTTCTGTCGTGTTCGACGGGGTAACTAGACCATTGTATACTCTTTCCAGTTAATGACAAAACAATCGTAAACGATAGATTATGAGCTTATATCGATCGGTTTTAGAAGCTGTTCGATGGGTCCATCCCGGTCGATCTAACGCTGTGGACAAATTTGGTATCACCAAGAGCAAACGTGTTTCGCATAATGGGCTGATACATCATCCTGCTGGAAATAAGTTAGACTTCGTCGTTCCATATTCGATGTCAAAAGGAATACGGAAAGCAGTTGCGGCTAGACAAAAAGTATGATTCTAACAGCAGACCAAACAGGGACCCTTGGACTTTAGCTACGATACATGGGTAATGCTGTGTGAAACTTAAACTTAGCAACAAGACAGACGCAACTCGGTCACAGAAGATCTAGTCGGTGTGGTATGAGATTAGTTTGAGTGGCCTTTAGAGCAGCCTGATTTAACACCCTCAGATGGCTTCCTGTGGAATAGGCTGGGGCTCGTAATCTAGAGCCCCCAACTGCATTTTGGCATCGAAACGGAGGAGAACATGACAACGGCCTCGTGAAATATCCTCATGGAACATTCCAAAAGCGTACTACAGAGTACTAATGGCAGGGTTGTAAATGCATTAAAAATTGCTGGCGGAATTTCAGGTAGTTTCCTTATTGGTATTGTCTAGTTCACAGCGCAAAACAGCTAGTTTTGAGAATCAACTTCCTTCCATAATTTACACTATCAACAACTTCGTTGAGTGAACAGAGACGAATCCAAAAACATCGACAATGAAGGCAGAATTCTGAACGAAAGATTTAATTCTGGTAAAATTTGACCAATCAGGTTTAACAACCTGTCTTCTTAAGTTATCGAAGTTGGACTCATTTGGTTAGGTTACCGGAGACAACATCATACAAAGCGGTCGTCTGGAAAAAATCTCGTCAGTGGATCAGTCTTAGGGCAAGTAGAGAGCCGGACACAACGTAGTCACTATAAGACAGTGCAGTATACAGTGTTCAGCGGACCTGCGACTCAGTGGAGTCCGTAGATCTGTGTCGATGTCAACATCACTGATTGGAATTGTGCAGAAACCCAGCCAGTCTCAAGCATCTAGATGGTAGTATGACTTTGTAAAGTAAGATAAGATAGGTGGTATGGGTTTAATGATCAAAATTAGCTGAAAACACACGATCACTTTCGTAGCTGTTGCCACTCATCAGGCGTGCGTATCCAGTGAACTTCAATCACAAATCCTACCATAGGGGATTGAAACAGACTGAGTTTTTGCACAGTTTCAATTAGTTCTCTTAACATCGACAGTGATCTACGGACCCCGTTGAGTCCGAGATAAACGGCACAACTAACGCGCAAATCAGTTAGTATTTAAAACCTTCAGCATTTGCCGTCTCTACAGTAGGATGTATGGTCAAAGAGTACGAGGTATGCGTACGTGATGAGTGGCAACAACCACGAAACCGGCCGTGTGCTTCCGGTGGGTCTCGACCACTAAACACATACAATCTACCTAACTAAACCTAGCAACCCCGATCAGCAGAGCTCCTCATTAGACAGTTCGGAACCCAGTGTGACATGTTTATCCACCGTCTCCCGCCACAGCAGACTCACCATCTAATCAGCATTAGCTGGGGTATAGTGAATGTTAGAAAATAATTCTCACAATCACTGACGACTTACTCAGTATGTTCACTGTTAAATGGAAGGTGTGCCCTCGTCACCAAGATGGTGACATAATGGCTGTTCACGTATGCACACAACTCATTACACTCAAGTACCAATCACACTATCTACAGCCTACAAACCACATGATCAACTTCCGGGTCAGCCAGACAAACAAATGAGCAGCTGGTAAGTCATGCATGCTATGAAGATAGAGTATCGATCCAAACAAATGATGGGGTCAATGTAACGATAGATAGACGATAAAACGGTCAGACAATCGATTGTGCTCAGTCGTGCGGTCGGTTAGGAAGAACAAACTCCACCAGATGCCCTATGGCTGCACTCAGCCAGCCCTCACATTCGCACCACTTGAATTCGGCTACCGTAAGGATGTTTAATCTGGAGTTGTTTCTTTAAAAAAAGCAACTCCTGTTTGAATCTTGCAATAATAGTCAAATGAAAATTATAAACAGAACAGTCAGATGGCCTCTTGTAACCGATTTTATGAGTTAACGAACTCAGACGGCGCGATTGGTCGATAAGACTTTCCAGCCAGCTCTCTTCGAAAACACGCGCAGAGGATTCGAGTTCCTTTCTTGTTAGAGCTCATTAATAGCATACACCCTTCTCGCGACCGAGAGTTGAACTCCTGTTCACCATGCGTGAAATCTGGTCTTTTTTTGTTTTCTGTGGCTGTTTACTTTTGCTTGTCAATGTTGGTATGGAAGAAACGGTTTCTTGTATGCATTAGTAAAGATACAGCAGAATGTGTCCGGACACAGATCGTATGTTATTGATTTTACGTTTGCTTTATTCAAACTTTTATTTCAATTTCCACGCTGATCATGCGTTTACGATTGCCAACAATGTGTCTTCCATCTGATCGCCCCACCCAAATACAGACAGAGCCAATAAACTCATGGTATGAAACCCTGATCATCATCCTCATCAACATAGACAGCAATACATCAGTGGTTCACACTGATGCTTAACTGCCACACAACCACGGGGAAAAAACCTATATAGGAAGAGAGAAGAAAACAGAGGAGGAGGGGAAAGGGACCTAACTACTAAAAATAGCTACGTCTATATTCAAACATACAACATCAAGGCGCCTACACCTTGCAAACAAACAACCGAGCTGTAAGTGAAAGTAAGGCGTCATCAGCAAGACAGATTACTTACGGCTTTCACCACCTCACGTCATTAAGTGCACTCACTTCACAGACAACTCGGACAAACAACGACAACATTCACGCCACTGAGCTCGATTAGCCGCCATCTCACCTAACGTCTCAAGCCACCGACTCTGTGAGTCGCGAGGGCCCCAGCCCGGGAGACAAACCCGACCTACGATGGACAAGCCCTTCGTGAACGATTTCAGTTCTCTACGTCAGGTCATCATCTGTCCACCTCGCACCTTGCGCCAGTCGGCCGCAGCGTCGGCAAACAGTGCTCGGTGTGGCAAACGACTAGCTGGCATCCTTAGTACATGACCTAACCATCTAAGTCTGTGCAAATGTAGTGACTGAACAAAAGAACTCGTTTGACAACCAGTGCCAAACACCCGCTTCCTAACCTCCTCGTTGCTTACTCGCTGGTGCCACCCGATACGAGCGATTGAACGCAGACATCGGTGGTCAAATACCTGAAGACGGTTCACGTCCTCTACCTGAGCGGCCAGGTTTCGCTGCCGTAAAGTAATAGCCCACTGTTGTCTGATATACGCGACCCTTAAGCTTCAGAGAAATACCTCTCTGTCGCCATAGGTGTCTCAGATTAGCGAACACCGCCCTAGCCTTGGAAATACGCGCTTCTATTTCATTCCCTACACCTCCGCCGCCGCTGATGCAGCTTCCCAGGTATACAAACCGGTCAACAACCTCCATGACTTCATTATCTAACATTAAATCTACGTGATCACAACAATCTTGGAGAAGCACTTTTCATGGAACTCCGATCGTGAGCACCGAAACCGTCTATAGAGAAATGGCGACCGGTACGGGAATTATTGTACACCTTCAACAATAATGTGGATAACGAGTCACAACCTCGAAAGAGAGAAATTAGAAAACTGTCAGATTCGTCATCAGAAACACATTAAGGCGAACAAGCTTGTTTTCAGTGATTCATCATCACTCATTCATAAAAGTCACGAGACTGATTAGGGGTCACAGTGGCTGAGGCGTGAAATATTTCAGAGAAATACGAAAACAAAGAGAAAAGGAACGAGATAAGGCCATACAGATGGACTAGGAACGTGATGGATGCAGGCATGTCATTAACTGTGACACGTTGCCATCTTGGATAGCGTCATTACCCAAAGAGTTGAGTGTTCACGAATTTGAAACAGTTCGTTCCCTTCAGAAGTTTGAACAAAACCGTTAGAACACGAAAACTGGTAGATGCAAGCATTTCGTATTGACTCATCAGTACCAAATTTACAATAACATGAAACGGTTTTTTATATCGAACAGTTAGGGGTGGGGGGGGGGTGGAATACATAGTCGATTGATGGGTTAGGGAAGGTCACTAAGTCCAGGGTAGGGTCAAGCTCACGAACAATTGTTTCTGAACACACAGGGCTTCAGTCGATTGATTGCGACAGCCTCAGCAAACCGCAAGAATCTTGGATTGGGATGACGTAACAAGATTCTGAATGCACAGGTCGGGTCGATGACGTGACCAGTGGTCAGGATGTCTTGCGACTGCGGACACTGGCTGCTTGCGTGTTTCAACGACATTGCCGTTCTTCGATGATACTGAGTTCTGCACCCATTTAGGCAAATGTTCCTTCACTCTGGAAATCAAACACCTCTCGGTTCTGCCTATGTAACTTTCTTTGCAGTTACATGTAAATTGGTAGATACAGTGTGAGGTGGCACCGACAGGCTGATCTCCCTTGATTGAAGGCAAAGGCAGCTTCTGGGTTCGAGCTAGTACACAAAGTTCGGCTGCGTTGAATGTCCGTTTAATCGAATTCATCAATCTTTGTGTTGTTTGGTGCATACTGTAGTCGCCTTTAAAAGGCAATTCTATATAAACCTTTTTTCTTACAGTGACCACCTGTTCGGATGGCGGTTTAGGCCTACTGTGTCTTTCTATGAACCTTTTTGGATAACCATTAGATTGTAGTACAGTCGTGATCAACTCTAATTCCTCCGTAAGACTGTCTTGTGTACAAATTCGTCTTGCGCGTGTGAATAGTGTATTCACTAGTGCGCGCTTCTGATACACATCTGACGGTTCACGAAGTGCCAAAACGGACAGTCGACGAGGTTGTCGTTTAGCCACTCTGTTCGTGGTCTGAACAAATAACGGCCGGTGTGGTAAAAAAAACCTTAGGTGGCATGCGGAATACGTGACCCAGTCAGCTCAGACAAGACAACGTGATCAAACGACCAACTGGTTGAGTAATCAAGGTTTTCTGGGATATGCGCTGGTGGGCGGTCACATTGTTCACGCGATCAGCTCACTTGGTGAGGTTGCATAAATCGACGAGGCAGTCAAAGAGTAGTGTACAAGGCCATAGTCACGAAGCTGACTCATCAGTCGCCATATGCCGGTTAGCAACCGGTCACCTCTTACTGGGTCCGCAGTTTCGCTCAATATTTCAATGTCATCGAAAACTGCTACTGCTAATCGTCACGGGCAATGATTGACCACTATTTAGGGTATACAGACAGTTGACTGTTAATGTGGTGATAAACAGGTAGATTCAGGATCCTGTATGTTACGATCAAATCGGTTTTGAATGTGATTGACTTAAAAACCTGGTTAATTTGCATGTTACGCGAACAATAAGAGTGAACAAAACGACTGGGTGATCTTATAATCTACAACTTCAGAATTTCACGATAGAACTTGAGTGATTGGTGTCGATTATCAGCGCACAAAATCTGGGCGTCCAGCTATCACACTCAAAGTTGAACAAAAAACTAGCAAGGTAGTTTGAACTTCTCAGCTGACACGGACCGCAAAAGTTTGTAAGGCACGCCCAGAACCGAACAAACGCCTACCTCGAATCAAGGCAAGTTTGTCACTATGACTTGACGTGAGTTCATTATCCGGATCCTAGATTGCACGCCTCCGCTAACAATTTCTTAAATCCATAGAACTTACAGTTAACTTAGACTATACTTTGAACCCGGAGTAAACAAGTTACAAGCAGAGAACCACCACCAACGCGTGTCAGTATCGACATCGGAACAAAGATAACTTCCGTGACAAAGTTGTACTGAATGTGGCTGAATGAATTTTCAAAATACTGAACAGTCGGAAAGCCACACATGACCTGAAGAGACATGACAAAGGTTAGCTAACTATGAGCGTTCACCCGGAAATCGTTAAAATGCCCAACAAAGATGAAGGACGACCGCTGACAAGACGAACAGATTTGTACCGTACACATTGTGTCAGTTCTCGACCTCCATACATTAATCTGGACAGAGAGTGAATGATAATGGCTTACGATACAGGGGACAATATAGTTCCATATAGAGGGAGAATAGGTGATGTATATAAGAATCAGCTACAAAGCGAACCCCTCTATGGCTGACTGGTTCACTAGATCCAAACCCTATTGAATACAGACAGGGCTGTTTGAGACTTTTTAAAAGTCAACAAACTAGCGCTGCACCCGATTCTAAAAGACTCCAAATCGATCTGGCAACGACATGGAACAAAATGCTGTCTTTCTTTGCTAACCATTTGATTGAAAGCAAGCCACAAGCAGTCCATGAGATGGCAACAGTGAAATGTGAGGCACTGTGTACAGGCCGCACTAACATATTTGTTCACTACAAGTATGGTGCTTTGTCTCGTTTGTCACTTTTACTATTGGTTCAAAATGTGGGAATGAAAGAGGGCGCAAACATAAACTGGACCTGACTGTTGGAGGGACGTTTTTACGGTCGTATCATCTTCGCTCTAGATTGCCTTCATTTTTACGTATATTTGCTGGTTGAAAATTCACTCGTTCACAATGAGTACAGTAAGTTATCCTTATCTGAGTCTTGGTTGTCATCGTTTACATGACCTCTGGTGAATACCGGTCATTCATTCGGTCACCACTTCTCAGCGGACAAAACAATTTCAAAACGTTTGACACATTGACCGACGAAGACAAAACAACGTAGTTATCGATTCGGATGGAGCAACGGGCGTACGTATCAATGATTTGGATAACAAATTCCAAGAACAACTGTACTGATGCATTTGAGACAATGAAATGATGGCTGAACATAAGTGAGTAGTCGGCATCGGACGCCCGCCGAAAACCACACCCGCGACCGCAGGAGTGTTGTGAAGCGTTTCTTGTCCACATCGATTCTCCAATAAAAATGCGGGTATCTCACAAAAGCCTGCACCCAGAGGATAAAATTGAAAGAGTACGATACCACCGCTCCCGTTTGGAACTGGAAAGTCCAACGGTAGCCTGCCTACATGTGACCTTGTACGTTAGACGACAGCGAGCACCCGGTGCCGTACGATCCAGAAAGTTAATTACAGTTTAACAGTGCTATAAGAAGGAGGTCAGGAAGTCAGTAGTCAAGACCGGACGCACACAACAATCACACCTGAGTGGACTAGGCGATGACGCTGTGGATGTGCGTTCGCGAATGGAGTACAGGAAATCGTTCATATTTAAAAGTACTGAGTCAGCAATTTTCACTTCAGGAAGGGATGAAGCGATTATACAGTTTGAAGATTCAAGCAGGTGTCCGACGTTGAATTCAGCATCGCATGTGGCGATTACCTGGCATTCCGGAGTCAAAACTGAAGAGTGATACGAGATTCAGTTCCTGCCTGATGCACAGTCATTGGTCGTTTGAGGTCGGCGGATTGCTTGTGCAATACCGGACCGCCCTGGTACCGGACTGCCTCTAGTCTCGCAGAGTCCAGTTGAAATCTTCCGCCTATCTCGAACCCATCTTCGTTCGATACGTAGGATGACTGACATGAGTCCCAACCCCCTCCCCCCACCACCACCCTCACCCCCGCACCCCCCGCAACATTTACCAGGTGCAACTCTCAGCTGTATTTTCACATTATTCGATCATTTGCTGATGATCGCGGATCGCATCACCATGACCCCTACGTGCCATTGACAACCCTACTGCTGGAGGCTTAATGGGGTCACCCTTGACCAAATGAGTCCCGTGAATATGGAACGACAACTACTTTTGCATCTGAAAATGGCGCTTCGAGGACGTGGCGACAAATAAACGTAGAACACATTGTGGAGCTTGTTAACAGTGGCTTCGTAAGGTGATCGTCAGCGAACTGATAGAGAAATCGGGGAATGAAAATATCCCAGCTCAAAGCCGCTTCATATTGAATTGGTCGTGTATTTTATTCGACCGCCACTGATGGGGTGAACTGAAGCTAATTGATGATGTGTGGGCTCTGTGTAAATCCACAGATCGAAAAACCATCGGTGTACCAAACATCCAGAGGCGAATGCATGTATGTAAACATGTAGGAACTCTAACGCGGTGGCCAAGTAATTTTCATATCTAGGGCCGTGCCCATTGAGTGATGGCAACAGCACTTGGTCTTTTTTTCCGTAGGTGCGGTTCGGAGGATTATAGTAACTAAGGTCAACAGAATACACTATTCGAACGACACATCATATACCACGGATATGTCTGGGCAACAGATGTCTAATGTTGCCAGTGCAATGGTTAGTTGATGGAATGTACATAAATTGCAGTTCGTACTCAACATACTAAACATAAAAGCACGGAAATGCGCAATCATCATCGTAAAACAGGATTCGTAAATCTGGCACTGAACTCCATCAAATGAAACGCAGGCGAAAGCATAAACTAGAGACACAGTACAACTCTAGTCACCAGTGAATGAGACTTAATTACCATTCTAGAAGTCACCATCTTTGGATGCAAATTTCTAATCTGCATATTCAACAGAGTGCACAGGTTGTTGTGTCCGTTACTTAAGTAAGCTGGTCATAACGCACACCCGATTTATGTCGATTTGATAATTCGACTCTGTCTACGGCATATCACAATGTTACAATGTTAGGGTTGTTTGGACTCATCATTGATAACAAAACATCCTTGGTTGAAAACGATGATTAACGGTCATAAGACCATCAAATAAATAAGAGGGTGACTGGATCCAGTTTCTAACAGAGTAGCAAACGTGTAGCATCAAGGAGCCCACAACTTGCTAACAAACTACCGAACTGTCTGTGAAATTAAGGCGCCTTTCACGACCCAGCCACAGTAACTACATTTACTTTACAGACAACTCAGTCAAACGAATAACATTTATGTCAGCGAACCCGATTAGTTACCAGTTATTCAAATGCCACTAACCACGGACTCTGAGTCATTAGGACTACAGTCCGGGAGATGAACCTGATCAATCAGCTTGGCAAGTCTTAGTAACTACAACCATAGAGATGTGACGTTACAAACCGGTTTTTGAGCCTTAGTCGGAAATACAAGTGCAACAGACAACGATCACGTGTGACCATTTCTTACGAAACTACACAGCCCGAGTCTAGTTAGGTCACATGCTCCGGAAAGAACGACGTGGCGGTCAGTTCGTGATGTGGCAGCAGCAAACAGGAACACGGCGCGCGCAACAGTTGGACACGTATGAGCACGTCACGAGTGGGTCGTGCAAAATTCAGCAGAAATCAGACAACGATGTGCAGAAAAGGTTTCTTTAAATCGTTTTTTTTTGTCCGCTTAGCCTAATTGCTTGTTTTAATTCACCTTGTAGTAAGGTAGTGCAAGTGCAGATCAAAATTGTTTGTGATATGTAGGAAGAAGTTATGTATGTCACTTTTCAAATAACGAAGACAGTCAGTGCGACAGAGATGTTCGTATCTTCAAGATGTGTCATTTGTCACTTGCATTGTTCACACTAACATAGTGCCAACTTTTGTATCAGTTAGTCCTCCGGAGAGCACACAAACATTGGAAACGTTTTGCGACAGTTGCGTAGACTACATAATAAACATGGCCGAAGGCTACCGACGTTCGTTCACTACTCCGCCCTGGTTTGAATATCCACTACACCTGATGCTAGTCCAATGTGAACAACTAAGAATACACGCCCATCGCAATATATGCCCCATTCTTACCCTCACTTGCGAATTCGTTTCTTGCTTACAGCATATGGGTGCCTTGATGCTGAATGATCGAGTTGGACACGAGTTCCATCATAGTAAGTCCTACTCTTTCTCTCTTCCTTACACTGAGACTAGGGCTTGCCGCCCTTTTTCACTCATCGTAGCGTATACCAACTGGGCCTTAGTGTCAATCATTGATGTAATGTTCTCGATGAGATCTCTAGGGCAAACTCTTTCAGAAACATTATCATCACTTCCTGACTAATCGAAGAACGTTCAGCTGGCTTGTCTGCCAGATAGTCCACTCATTATCTCACACGCAGCAATTTGATGAGCTGTAATGGAAATGTGTTAGCAAGAATTCTGATGAACCTACTCAATGCGGAAGTTTTGGAGATCAATGTTCCCGGGAAGCTGCGTGAATTTTTTGTGAGTCGCATTACGAATGACATGGCATTCGTTGCTCCATAGATCCAGAGGTATCGTGAACGCAAACAGCCGCTTATGTTGTCCGTATATTTCAACAAGGCATTTGTTTCCGCGAGTCGTAAGGCAGTGCTGATAGTGCCTGGTAAATTTGGATGTCTCAGGCAAGTTCGTTAAGTTGTTTACACATGTGGGTATGAAAGCTAGGGTAGTGATGATTGTAACGTTGTCACTGACGTAAGGCAGGGTTGTGTCCTAGGCCAACCCTATTTAATCTTGTATCTTATCACAACGCTAAAAGATACTCTCAAGAACTCCGACGATGAAAGTTGAATACCATAGGAATGGCCGTTCACCGAATATTCAACCCCAAGTTGGCTACCTAATTCGACCATGTGTAGGCTGTTGGTTGCAGACGATAGTGTGTTATTTGAACGCAACGAAGAGGAACTTCAACACTGACCACGACTTTCGCAAACGCAGTATTCAAATTTGGTTTGGATATCAACATAGATAGGACGTTTTCTTTCGATCAGTCATCCCCAGACGTGGATACTGTATCTATACCCGGAACCCAAATCAATGGAGACATTGCAGATAGTTGCACAGAATTCTGCTACTTGGGTAACAATCTGTTGACAGATCTGCCCAAAAAGCTGGGTCATAATTCCCTTCTGTCTTTTTCACCTTTGTTGGTGCGTTATGTCTGTTTTTCGGCCTAACTCTGAATTCGTGTTTTTCTTCCTCATCCTATCCAGAGCGCAGTAATATGTACTCTTATAGTGAACCACTTCTTACTTTATATTTTCAACATCTTGCTTTCCAGCTTAGACCATACCATTGGAGTCTCTCTATTGTATGCTTCCGCGAGGTAAGGTTTTCACTTACACACTAGCATACAGTCTAGTTAACCAGCATTAGTCGATCGCACCACAAAGGCCTTTACTCCCATGCCGCCTGATCCTATTTGCTCGTGTTTACACTGGATACGTGGTGTGTAAGTAGAAATACAAGTGGTGCGGCACAAGTCACTTGTAGAGGGTACTTTATTTGTAAACGTCATTTGACTTTGCTCACTGTGACAGGCTAGTCCAAAACGGATGCCACCAGTCAAGCATATCGAAAGCTCCTTTCTGCGATTCAGTTTTGTTTGTTGAGTGAAACGTGCATTCAACGGCAACATTTTCGTTTGTGTTTAGAGGGATGTATAACAATCTGGCGTTGCTTACGTGAATAACAGAGTGAATTAAGTAGTTGTCTAAGGGACAAAGAATCTTCTACCGTTAAAATCGCACTTGATTTCCGGGCCAATTACAAGACACACCCCGGGTCATATGTGCACGTTGATTAGCATGAAGAACCACTTCAAGTTGCACCAGAATGGTGTTCTTAAGGTGGCTGTTATAAGTTAATGCAAACAAATGAGAAGAGACAGACGTGCATACGCATATGTCGAATTGCGCATGGCCTTTAAAAATAGAAAGACTTAACAGCTGCACACACGCGTCCAGTCATCAGATTTGAGACGACTGATCCCAATTCCAGTGAGATGTTAGGAAGATTACTTCTGCCACGGATAAAATTAACATATTTTGTCCAGAGAGCTCACACATAACATAGTGCTGACAGAACAGTGTTTGTACAGAGAGGATAATTGCCCATGGAGGAAGATGAGTGGTGAAAAAGGTTGAGATTGCGGGCATGTGTTCATTCTGTGATAGTGCCTCCTCTTAGGAGACGAGCTCTCGTAGTATGTTGACGAACTGAATACTGTCTTAGCAAAGTCAGTGTGGTAGCCTAAACCAACAAGAAATACTAATTGCTTTTCAACCACCTCAGGTGGCCTTCCTCAGGAGTGTTGTAATCGAAATCCATTTATCAATAACATGTTAAACACGACGCCCAAACTGTTTGACTTCATTCGTACTAAATTTGGTGCGGATATCTTACAAACACAAGTTGCGTTTCAGGTAACGCAGTGGCAGCGTCATCGGTTCCAGCACTGATGACTTCTGACGCTTTCCGCCAGTATACAGGAAACATATGGTTCGACAAGCCGTACGGCAACAAATAGCATGTGATGCAACATCGGAAAAATGCGCGACTAATTGTTGTTAAAATGCACTCAGTTAGCGGACACGACGATAGTGCTGTTATCTTACTGGTGTCCTGTCTGGAAAGAACATACGTTCATTTTCAGCGATCACCTGATTCCAGCTGCATTTAAACAGCTGAGAAAAACAGTAACGTTGAACAAGGACGGTTTCAGTAAACGCTCTGAATGGTTATGAGATTTTCAAGTTAACAGACAGAAGCTTGCAGCCTTACCCAACTGGGTGAATTTTTCAATCGTTATAAGCAGACGCCCCGCGTAGGTATTACATAGTTCATCCGGAATGGACTATGAAATTTTCGCAACTCGGTTATCGGTAGTGAAACACACTAACGGACTTTGGTATCGTTTACGTGATTATTGCACCCGATCCGAATGAAGGGATGGTAATCATTACGGAAAACCGAGAGTCCGTATGCGCCCTCCTGGTGAGAAGACCATTCCGCTGGACCAAATGTTCTCAAACACAATCAGCCTATCCCCCTGAAAGTCCCAAACGTAACGTCACCACCTCCGTCAGACAACATGCATTAGACGGACCAAAAAACGAGAATAAGAGTAAAACCCGACTATAGTGCTTCTTTTAGAAAGGTGCCGGCTGAAAACTCTGTGGGAATGTATAAGCGACAATCAATTGTGAGTATATATATATATATATATATATATATATATATATATATATTAGATAGAAATACCCTCAACGAGGTTAAAATCGGCGTGAGCTCGTCAAGAATCGAAGCTCTTCTCTGTTCGGTCACCGGTTTAGTGAACATTACCCGTGACGAAAGGTCTATATAATCGAATTGTGACTTGCTCATGCCGCGTTTTGCGTCAAGGTTGACAGTTTGGGCATAGTTCGGACTACCTCTACTTGACGAGTCTGAGCGAGGAAGGGACCGGTGGTGGAGTGTCGGTCTAAGGATGACTATCATGAAATATAGTAGCTTAACACATCAGTGAATACGATTCGATACGGAACAAATTATCCGTTCAGAGGTCACCGCGACGGATGACGTTGCTGCGATCATACGAATTTATCAACATCCGACCAACAGTCACTCAGAAATAGCCCCAGGTCCTCATACTCAGACATCTGAAGCCTCTCTCTGGCTCCCTTACTGCTCAACTTCCCTTTATTACCCCGAGGGAAGCGACATCGTCCACTATGGTAAACCATGAACTGAACCGACAGTCTAGGGGTATTGTGAACCCTACAACTGACTGGCAACACAGATGTCCTCACGATGCTGTGGATCACAGATATTGTTGAATGCTTTTTCCCCGGAATAAACACTCACGAGTCGCGAAATTTTTTCTTCACTGGATACCTTCTTTTAAAAACAAACGAAACACTTGTAAATTAAAATCTGCCTAATCTCCCCTGGAAGACAGTACAACAGTCTTGTAGAACTATGCCCAGCGTATATTCGAATTGACCGCAGGACATGTATGGGATATTTATGTCTATACCTACATCAATGAAATCGACCCCAAAACCAACGCCTGTCCGGACTTGTGAGCAACAGTTTACAGTGGTGTCATTTTCTCGCAAATTTGACTGAAGTGTGATTACGTAGGTTCATGCAAGGCGTATAT
This sequence comes from Paragonimus kellicotti, assembly GCA_014220965.1. Lineage (NCBI taxonomy): Eukaryota > Metazoa > Platyhelminthes > Trematoda > Plagiorchiida > Troglotrematidae > Paragonimus > Paragonimus kellicotti. The sequence goes on from LOND01029346.1 coordinate 56,124, forward strand.
CATGTCTTCACGAAGAAGACGTTTTTTTGTTTGTGACTTGAAAGTTACTCGAATGAGCATAACAAACGAGTCTAGCCATTGTATTGTCTTTGGTACTGTGGTTGTAATGTTCCACAAGTGTTCCATAAGTAAAGTTCCTAGGTTTGAACGATCGTTAATTGGATTTCGTCCGTGTCTAGACATCTTGTACTGTAGCACACCAATAGTAAATTCGTTGCTGTTTGTCTCCTATGGGTTTGTCTTAACTGTTTGAACGTGTTGCGTTCACATTATTTGTGTTATGTGAAGCT
>LOND01029347.1:0-37461 GCA_014220965.1 Paragonimus kellicotti
CACCGCAAGCTTGTGTGTCCATACAGGATAAAGCATTAATCGTGCCCATCTGAATTTCGACTCATCGTGTGTCGATCGTGCTAGTCCAAGGCGTTCATGTTATATTTTGGGTGCAGGTTTTCTCTTTATACAAACCTAAGTGACCACCGAAGCATTTGTTTCTGGCTGGCGCATAGTAATTATTCAACCACATTGGTTGTGAAAGTTGAGAAGATCAAAGTGTACGAGAGAGAGACTGGTAATAGGAAACGACTCATGCGTGTGTTCAAACATCATCTTTGAAGTGGACATTGTGATGAAGGGGAGCTGATAGAGTTACGAAATTTGAGTACTGTCCGTTTTTTCGTCAGTTATTTGGGTCGGAGAATATAAATACAAAAGATGGTCTAATTGTGCCTCAATGACGATGGGATGAGTTAACATTGCAACCTGTACTACTAACGTTCCAAAACGAGAAACGCAAGTTACTCTGGATTCCTTGAATAGTGAACATAATGTATCAAATCATGAGTGTACAAGAGACGGAAAAAACCTGGTAACCCAATTCAACGGTTTAGAATTGCGAACCACATAGGCCACTTATGTGATGAACTCGGGCGATGGCTAACCCACCTGCCACCTATATGTATCTTCATGGTTTGATGTGTTATTTTTTCTTCACTCTCCGCTTCAACACATACCCATTTCAGTCTTAACCTACTGTTCTCAAAAGAAAACAACTGCAGCCGAGGAAGGTCGTCTCTTGAGCCTTTCCCCAACTACGCCGTCGAGCCGTCGCCATCGCCCCTTAACTTCGAGACCAATGTGTATTCCGGTGCGATTGCTTCCATCCGATTTGCCCCTCGATTTGCCCGAGACCTGTCGGTCTACATACGGTCTTGTCGAGGAATGGGCAACTGGTCTTCGATTGGCCAACACTGCCGCTTCTGAGCAGGTTATCTTCGCATCGCAGTTGGCGCTTGAATTTGCTCCCTTCTGCGATGAGACCCACAGGGTTTGTGAATACTCCGTTTATTATGCTTGCTTCATGCACGTATAGCTTTTCTTAAAATCATCTATTAATACTGTAGTATGGATTCCTTTCTATTTTGAGGTTATAATTTTCAACTCTACTAGCTTAGTCCGGGTTCTCTAAGCAACCCGACACTGGCACAGTCGTTTAAGATTCACTGCCTCATTGTGTCCTGATTAGCATCATTTCAATGTCCAGATCTGTCAGTGAAATTCTAAGTTCTCTCTGCTTTCGATTTTCTTCTTCACTTGGACGTTTCTTCATGTTGTCACTGGACCCAACGAGTCACGTGTGGCATTTTAGTGTTCTCAAAATTGCATGAATGAAGTCGATACTACTTAGATTCATACTTATCTGGATTAGCCAATGAGTTGAAGAGGTGACTTGTTCCAGACTGCCCATTAAAGCCATAAGGACAACCAGGTAACGAATACGACTTGCTTTTGGTTTAGGTCATGAGACTGATTACCTCACAATAAGGTTACACTTGCGTTAACCAAAGTGGGTGGAGGACGGCGTTGTTTACCGCCCGTTACTTAATCAATATTCCAAATTGTGAGTTCGATTTCTTGTGAATCTGATGAGGTGAATAACACCGAGTTTTATTTGGTCGTTTGTTACCCCCGTCATCCTAAACATGCTAATGGAACGGCTTTGAGTACGTCACTTGGTTGTAACTTGCTAAGAACATTGTGCGCTTTCTCCACATTATTTGTTTAAAACATGTCAGACACCACCCAGACTTGTTAAAATGAAGGAGCAAGTTCATACGCGGTAGGTATAACTTTCAGTATACCTCCTCGGAGCGAATTAGTGGAAGTTGTGGTTATTGTCATCTAATCCTCATATATGTTCACAACATAAAACCATACACACGTGCACACAGCAGGGATCACAAAAGAGAAAACTGGGTTAGTATGCTCCCTATGTGGTAAGTTACCTACGCGGGTAACACTGATTGCTATCCTTGAGATGATATCTGACGGTTGCTGGGTCCCTTAGTCGTAGTTGTCCGGATCCCATGGGTACCCAATTTAGAGGATGTTTTAGCTCGACGGAAGCAAGCCTCATCGTCCGTTTTTTGCATGCATCGATGTCAAGACCTTGTCTAATCGCAGTGCTGATCACGTAGGCATTTTTCATAACAGTGTTGCGGAACGCGTTTCCACAGTACACACGATCTTTTGTAAGAAGGTTTAAGTTCTTCCATCACTACAGGTGACGTAATTTAACAAATAGCTCCATGGGTCTGCTATGCTGGTACCGGACCGCGTCCATCGCAACAATCTCCTGTCTGTAAAGCTGTGGTTTTTGGAGTCAGTCCTCCCGTTTTCCTTATTTTATAGATATCTGAATGTGCGTACTGCATATTAGAATCAGCGTTTAATACGGTTTCGTTGATTATCTTCGATGGTTTCACACTTTCACACTAATTTCCACACGTGCATTTTGTTTCATCAATTTTCTCAGAGTACCTTCGTGTGGCCCAATGTATTGCAGACCCTGCTGATTGAGTGCTTCTTGACCGGACGTTGCTTGAAGCGTGCGTCCCGTTTGTTGTTCTCCGTAGAGTGGGACGCGCTCAACGTGCGTACCCTCCGAGCCCTGGTGTGCGATAAACCATATCGATCTACAGTACGACTTCGTCTGTGCGGCCTGTGGGCTGCAACTGAGTTCATGTTACAGTCGGATACACCGTACAAGCTAACCCAAGCAGGCAAGCTTGGTTGCTTTTTGGTCAGACACTGCCGATTTTGTTGTGAAGACTTCTCTGTGACTGTATAACTAACGTGCTGATCACATTGTTTTTTTAATAGTTTTGGCACTGATTCGCTGATACGCGTCCACACCGTTGCTGGATCTTTACAATCTCTGTGCACCGCACGTGACCATTTCTTGTTGGCTCGTTTATTCTCCCTTCTGGATTCGGCCTCTGGAGAATGTCTACCGTATGCATCGAAAGTGGTTTGCAGCCTAGGAACACTAAAGGCGGGTGTAGGCTGCTGTGAAGCCGTATTAAGCGTTAATGATTGTTTTTTGGGAAGCTTCATCGCGAAGTCTGGGAATGTTGAGTAAGTGCATTCTGTCTGGAATTTTCCATTATCCATAGTTATTTGGGATTGGCCTGGTGTCTTTCCGCTTTGTTGCTTTGTGGAGTACTCTTAACCTGGTGATGAGGTGCGCCGCTTTTCATACCTCAGTGTTAATTTTCGTAAACCACTAACTCTTCTTCTCAGAGACGGGTTGTGGTACTTCACCTTTACCTTTCCTCAATCTCCTCGGTGTACATTACTCTGGAAGTTCCGTTTGATTTCGTAATCAAAATTTTAAGTTATTTTATTTATCTTACATAAAATGCACCAATATCCGCACGCATATTGAAATTCTTTATATTCTCAATTTACTTCTTCATATCCGAGAACTTATCATTAGAGTATATCTATTCTTTTTTGTTTCCGAGCGATAGATGTTTCACTTTCATACGAATCTGTCATGTGGTTAACCAACTTCGACCAGTGGGACTACAAATGCCTCCACGTACACACCTGCTGATCTTATTTCTTCGGATTTACACTGAATATAGGGTGCGTATGTGGAACCGTAAGTGGTGCAGCACAATCTGTTTCTCGTGGTGTGTGTGCACGTTGTCTTCTAGCCTCAGCTAATCGAGTATTGGATGCTATCAACTACATGCAAGGTGAACGGTATGTTAGGGATATAACATTTTCACTCTTCATTGCTTGTTCTTATTTGACGAACAGCAGTTGGTTACGCATCAGCAGCATTCGTGCATCGACTAGTCTTCATTTTTTCCTAACATCTCTGATAATCATCATCATAGACAGCAATACATCAGTGGTTCACACTGATGCTTAACTGCCACACAACACGAAGAAGAAAAGGGAAAAAACTTATATGGGAAGAAAGAAGAAGAAGAGAAGGGGAGGAAAAGTGGACCTAACTACTAAAATAGCTACATCTATATTCAAACATACATCAAGGTCTACACCTTGCAAACAAACAACCGAGCTGTAAGTGAAAGTAAGGCGTCATCAACAAGACAGCTTCCTTACGGCTTTCACTGTCCGCATCATTAAGTGCACTCACTTCACAGACAACTCGGCCAAACAACGACAACATTCACGCCACTGAGCTCGATTAGCCGCCATCTCACCTAACGTCTCAAGCCACCGACTCTGTGAGTCGCGAGGGCCCCAGCCGGGAGACGAACCCGACCTACAGTGACCAACCCCTTCGTGAACGATTTCATTTGTCTACGCCAGGTCATCATCTGTCCACCTCGCACCTTGCGCCAGTCGGCCGCAGCGTCAGCAAACAGTGCTCGGTGTGGCAAACGACTAGCTGGCATCCTTAGTACATGACCTAACCATCCAGCTCTGTATAAATGTAAGGATTTAACAAGAGAACTCGGTTAGCCGTCACACCTAGATACTCGCATCCTAACTTCCTCGTTGCTTACTCGCTGGTGCCACCCGATACGAGCGATTGAACGCAGACATCGGTGGTCAAATACCTGAAGACGGTTCACGTCCTCTACTCCTGAGCGGCCACGTTTCGCTGCCGTAAAGTAATACAGCCCTCACTGTTGTCTGATATACGCGACCCTTAAGCTTCAGAGAAATACCTCTCTGTCGCCATAGGTGTATCAGATTAGCAAAACACCGCCCTAGCCTTGGAAATACGCGCTTCCATTTCATTCCCTACACCTCCGCCGCCACCGCTGATGCAGCTTCCCAGGTATACAAACCGGTCAACAACCTCCATGACTTCATTATCTAACATTAAATCTACGTAATCACAGCAATCTTGCAGAAGCACTTTGCATTTTGAGGCTGCAAAGCGCATTCCGAAGTACTTAGCAGAACGCGAAATAGCGTCCAGTGTTGTTTGTGCCGCTTGAAAGTTGTCAAACAGCAATACCTTATCGTCAGCATAATCAAGATCAGTCAGTCGGTTGTTTGTTTGCAAGGTTTGGGCACCTTGTTATTGGATGTTTGAATATAAACGTCGTTGTTTTTAGTCGATAGATGCCATCCGCTCTCCTCCTTTCCTGTCTTGGTTGTATGACAGTTAAGCATCGCTGTGAGTACAACGGATTGTTGCTGTCTCATGTCTGATGGATGATATGATTATGCTTGATGATCTAAACGCTTCGCCCGCGATTGCTGTCCGCGTTTGCTGATATATCTGCGAACAATACACTTTTGACTGATCTTCGATTTCTCCTTGCCTACATATGACAAGCTGACGTAACGATCGGCGTGTTATATGGTTAAATCTGATTGAACCATTTACACACACGGTTGGCGGCATCCGAAACGGATTAGCCTGTCACAGTGACCGAAGCCAGAGGACGCCTGCGCTTCAAACCATCACCCCAAGTGGCTTGCGCTGCACCACTTGTGGTTCCACTCACACACCACATATCCGGTGTAAACCCGAAGGAATAAGACCAGTAGGTGTGTGAGTGAGGCTCTTCGTGTTCCAAGTCCCGCAGAAGCATACCGACCCTGCCGGCCGCATATGAGAGCTGTCCGCTAGCCAATCTCTCTGCATTGACTATTCCTCTCGCCTCCTACCCCTCCGTCCCGTGACAACCGTGATGTTTGTTCGATCTACTTCTTTCACACTTGAAGAGAGATTGGCTAACCAGCATTGGCCGGCTGGACACAAAGGCCTCACTCACACACCTACTGGTCTTATTCCTTCGGGTTTACACCGGATACGTGGTGTGTGAGTGGAACAGTGGTGCACCACAAGCCAACTGGGTGATGGTTTGAAGCGCAGGCGTCCTCTGGCTTCAGGTCACTGCGACAGGCTAATCCGGTTTCGGATGCCGCCAACCGTGTGTGTATGGTTCGAAATCCCATGATAACAGCGATGTTACGTCCTTGTCATATGTGGCAAGGAGAGATCGAAGATCAGTCAAAAGTATTGTTCGAGATATACAGCAACGGGGCGAAGCAATCGCGGCGAAGCGTTAGATATCAACATAATCATCATCATCATCATCAGACACAGCAACAGATCCGTTGTACTCACAGCGATGCTTAACTGTCATACAACCAAGACAGGAAAGGAGGAGAGCGGATGGCATCTATCGACTAAAAACAACGACGTTTATATTCAAACATCCAATAACAAGGTGCCCAAACCTTGCAAACAAACAACCGACTGACTGATGTTGATTATACTGACGAGAAGTATTGCTGTTTGACGAACTTTCAAAGCGGCACAAACACAACTGGACGCTATACCGCGTTCTGCCTACAGCTACTCGGACATGCGTTTTGCGCCTCCAAAATGCTAAGTGCTTCTGCAAGATTGCTGTGATTACGTAGATTTAATGTTAGATAATGAAGCCATGGAGGTTGTTGACCGGTTTGTATACCTGGGAAGCTGCATCAGCGGCGGCGGCGGAGGTGTAGGGAATGAAATAGAAGCGCGTATTTCCAAGGCTAGGGCGGTGTTCGCTAATCTGAGACACCTATGGCGACAGAGAGGTATTTCTCTGAAGCTTAAGGGTCGCGTATATCAGACAACAGTGAGGGCTGTATTACTTTACGGCAGCGAAACGTGGCCGCTCAGGGTAGAGGACGTGAACCGTCTTCAGGTATTTGACCACCGATGTCTGCGTTCAATCGCTCGTATCGGGTGGCACCAGCGAGTAAGCAACGAGGAAGTTAGGATGCGAGTATCTAGGTGTGACGGCTAACCGAGTTCTCTTGTTAAATCCTTACATTTATACAGACTTAGATGGTTAGGTCATGTACTAAGGATGCCAGCTAGTCGTTTGCCACACCGAGCACTGTTTGCGACGCTGCGGCCGACTGGCGCAAGGTGCGAGGTGGACAGATGATGACCTGGCGTAGACAAATGAAATCGTTCACGAAGGGGTTGGTCACTGTAGGTCGGGTTCGTCTCCCGGGCTGGGGCCCTCGCGACTCACAGAGTCGGTGGCTTGAGACGTTAGGTGAGATGGCGGCTAATCGAGCTCAGTGGCGTGAATGTTGTCGTTGTTTGGCCGAGTTGTCTGTGAAGTGAGTGCACTTAATGATGCGGGGCAGTGAAAGCCGTAAGGAAGCTGTCTTGCTGATGACGCCTTACTTTCACTTACAGCTCGGTTGTTTGTTTGCAAGGTGTAGGCGCCTTGATGTTGTATGTTTGAATATAGACGTAGCTATTTTTAGTAGTTAGGTCCACTTCCCCTCCCCTCCTCTGTTTTCTTCTTTCTTCCTATATAAGTTTTTTCTTTTCTTCTTCGTGGTTGTGTGGCAGTTAAGCATCAGTGTGAACCACTGATGTATTGCTGTCTATGATGATGATGATGAGAGATGTTAGGAAAAAATGAAGACTAGTCGATGCACGAATGCTGCTGATGCGTAACCAACTGCTGTTCGTCAAATAAGAACAAGCAATGAAGAGTGAAAATGTTATATCCCTAACATACCGTTCACCTTGCATGTAGTTGATAGCATCCAATACTCGATTAGCTGAGGCTAGAAGACAACGTGCACACACACCACGAGAAACAGATTGTGCTGCACCACTTACGGTTCCACATACGCACCCTATATTCAGTGTAAATCCGAAGAAATAAGATCAGCAGGTGTGTACGTGGAGGCATTTGTAGTCCCACTGGTCGAAGTTGGTTAACCACATGACAGATTCGTATGAAAGTGAAACATCTATCGCTCGGAAACAAAAAAGAATAGAATACTCTAATGATAAGTTCTCGGATATGAAGAAGTAAATTGAGAATATAAAGAATTTCAATATGCGTGCGGATATTGGTGCATTTTATGTAAGATAAATAAAATAACTTAAAATTTTGATTACGAAATCAAACGGAACTTCCAGGGTAATGTACACCGAGGAGATTGAGGAAAGGTAAAGGTGACAGGGTACCACAACCCGTCTCTGAGAAGAAGAGTTAGTGGTTTACGAAAATTAACACTGAGGTATGAAAAGCGGCGCACCTCATCACCAGGTTAAGAGTACTCCACAAAGCAACAAAGCGGAAAGACACCAGGCCAATCCAAATAACTATGGATAATGGAAAATTCCAGACAGAATGCACTTACTCAACATTCCCAGCTTCGCGATGAAGCTTTCCCAAAAACAAATGATTAACGTAATACGCTTCATCAGCAGCTACACCCGCCTTGTAGTGTTCCAGCTGCACCACTTTCGATGCATACGGTAGACATTCTCCAGAGGCCGAATCCAGAAGGGAGAATAAACGAGCCAACAAGAAATGGTCACGTGCGGTGCACAGAGATTGTAAAGATCCAGCAACGGTGTGAGCGATATCAGCGAACTCAGCCAAAACTATTAAAAAAACAATGTGATCAGCACGTTAGTAACAGTCAAAGAAGTTCACACAAATCGTGCAGTTGTCTGACAAGAAAGCCAACCAACTTGCCTGCTTGGGTTAGCTTGTACGGTGTATCCGACTGTAACATGAACTCAGTTGCAGCCCACAGGCCGCACAGACGAAGTCGTACTGTAGATCGATATGGTTTATCGCACACCAGGGCTCGGAGGGTACGCACGTTGAGCGCGTCCCACTCTACGGAGAACAACAAACGGGACGCACGCTTCAAGCAACGTCCGGTCAAGAAGCACTCAACCAGCAGGGTCTGCAATACATTGGGCCACACGAAGTACTCTGAGAAAATTGATGAAACAAAATGCACGTGTGGAAATTAGTGTGAAAGTGTGAAACCATCGAAGATAATCAACGAAACCGTATTAAACGCTGATTCTAATATGCAGTACGCACATTCAGATACATAAATAACGGAAACGGTAGGACTGACTCCAAAAACCACAGCTTTACAGACAGGAGATTGTTGCGATGGACGCGGCCCGGTACCAGCATAGCAGACCCATGGAGCTATTTGTTAAATTACGTCACCTGTAGTGATGGAAGAACTTAAACCTTCTTACAAAAGATCGTGTGTACTGTGGAAACGCGTTCCGCAACACTGTTATGAAAAATGCCTACGTGATCAGCACTGCGATTAGACAAGGTCTTGACATCGATGCATGCAAAAAACGGACGATGAGGCTTGCTTCCGTCGAGCTAAAACATCCTCTAAATTGGGTACCCATGGATCCGGGACAACTACGACTAGGGACACCGTCAGATACATCTCAGGATAGCAATCAGTGTTACCCGCGTAGGTAACTTACCACATAGGGAGCATACTAACCCAGTTTTCTCTTTTGTGATCCCTGCTGTGTGCACGTGTGTATGGTTTTATGTTGTGAACATATATGAGGATTAGATGACAATAACCACAACTTCCACTAATTCGCCCCGAGGAGGTATACTGAAAGTTATACCTACCGCGTATGAACACTTGCTCCTCATTTTAACAAGTCTGGGTGGTGTCTGACATGTTTTAAACAAATAATGTGGAGAAAGCGCACAATGTTCTTAGCAAGTTACAACCAAGTGACGTACTCAAAGCCGTTCCATTAGCATGTTTAGGATGACGGGGGTAACAAACGACCAAATAAAACTCGGTGTTATTCACCTCATCAGATTCACAAGAAATCGAACTCACAATTTGGAATATTGATTAAGTAACGGGCGGTAAACACGCCGTCCGCCCACCCACTTTGGTAACCAGTGTAAAACTTATTGTGAGGTAATCAGTCTCATGACCAAACCAAAAGCAAGTCGTATTCGTTACCTGGTTGTCCTTATGGCTTTAATGGGCAGTCTGGAACAAGTCACCTCTTCAACTCATTGGCTAATCCAGATAAGTATGAATCTAAGTAGTATCGACTTCATTCATGCAATTTTGAGAACACTAAAATGCCACACGTGACTCGTTGGGTCCAGTGACAACATGAAGAAACGTCCAAGTGAAGAAGAAAATCGAAAGCAGAGAGAACTTAGAATTTCACTGACAGATCTGGACATTGAAATGATGCTAATCAGGACACAATGAGGCAGTGAATCTTAAACGACTGTGCCAGTGTCGGGTTGCTTAGAGAACCCGGACTAAGCTAGTAGAGTTGAAAATTATAACCTCAAAATAGAAAGGAATCCATACTACAGTATTAATAGATGATTTTAAGAAAAGCTATACGTGCATGAAGCAAGCATAATAAACGGAGTATTCACAAACCCTGTGGGTCTCATCGCAGAAGGGAGCAAATTCAAGCGCCAACTGCGATGCGAAGATAACCTGCTCAGAAGCGGCAGTGTTGGCCAATCGAAGACCAGTTGCCCATTCCTCGACAAGACCGTATGTAGACCGACAGGTCTCGGGCAAATCGAGGGGCAAATCGGATGGAAGCAATCGCACCGGAATACACATTGGTCTCGAAGTTAAGGGGCGATGGCGACGGCTCGACGGCGTAGTTGGGGAAAGGCTCAAGAGACGACCTTCCTCGGCTGCAGTTGTTTTCTTTTGAGAACAGTAGGTTAAGACTGAAATGGGTATGTGTTGAAGCGGAGAGTGAAGAAAAAATAACACATCAAACCATGAAGATACATATAGGTGGCAGGTGGGTTAGCCATCGCCCGAGTTCATCACATAAGTGGCCTATGTGGTTCGCAATTCTAAACCGTTGAATTGGGTTACCAGGTTTTTTCCGTCTCTTGTACACTCATGATTTGATACATTATGTTCACTATTCAAGGAATCCAGAGTAACTTGCGTTTCTCGTTTTGGAACGTTAGTAGTACAGGTTGCAATGTTAACTCATCCCATCGTCATTGAGGCACAATTAGACCATCTTTTGTATTTATATTCTCCGACCCAAATAACTGACGAAAAGGACAGTACTCAAATTTCGTAACTCTATCAGCTCCCCTTCATCACAATGTCCACTTCAAAGATGATGTTTGAACACACGCATGAGTCGTTTCCTATTACCAGTCTCTCTCTCGTACACTTTTGATCTCTCAACTTTCAAACCATGTGGTTGAAAATTACTATGCCAGCCAGAAACAAATGCTTCGGTGGTCACTTAGGTTTGTATAAAGAGAAAACCTGCACCCAAAATATAACATGAACGCCTTGGACTAGCACGATCGACACACGATGAGTCGAAATTCAGATGGGCACGATTAATGCTTTATCCTGTATGGACACACAAGCTTGCGGTGTGCGAACGGTTTATCTTTTTCAAAATAACTACTGATGTGTACCACATTTTAGATGAGACCCAATTGTGAAAAGTCAGGGCTTCGGCTGGATTCGAACCAGCGACAGAAACACCATGCCTGAACGCGGCAAGCGCTCTACCAGCTGAGCTACGAAGCCACGCCAGAAGCTCGGAAATTTCACATTTGGACTCGGTTACCCACCCGTCCCACTGTCTCATATGGAATCCACCAAATGATCCAGGGACCGACTGCCCTGGCAGGATTTCTCGAACAGTTCACGCTGGAATCCACCAACGCCACTGTTGAGCATAGAAATTGTATTGCACACATCGTTGGTTGAGCGCATAGATTCTCCAAAAGACAGCTGTTTTCATTGAACATCTGTTCAACGACCGAAGTGTGAAGGTATGCCTGTTTTGACGTTCGTAATGGTCAGCGCTTTCCATCTTCAACTGAAAATTGACCACGATGCTGCTGTTATCGACCCCGTCCAAGCTGTTCCATTTACCTCTGGATACTTGGTCGAAGTGACGACCGCCAGAGCACCCTTGATTAATTGCTCTTTAATAACGCATTAGCCTAAGCACTAAACGATCCTCTTACAATTATTTCAACGAACCATGTTCACGCCAATTACGGTTCTCAATATTTCTTTCCTGAGAGAATCACCGTTTTGATGCTATTGTCTTATCGAACAGAAAGACATACGTGACCTTTTGGCAGCAAAACCCCGGTCCGAGTATATCGTTCTGGAACTCTCTAACTTCGTAGGCAGTATTAACAGAGCTCTTCGCAACGACATGCATTTATACGGTTCCGTTACCGTAAAGTTAGTAGGATGTCCTCTTCTCTCTCTCTCTCAGATGATTCAATCACACATGTATCCGAATCATTCACATGAAAGATCGCGCAATCAGTCATCTGTTTTCTTCTGTCCGGACTTTGTTAAAGCTCTCAATATATGTTCCACCAATACTGATACAGTCAAGAACGGCTGCATCAATCGAGGAGAATCCGTCGGTGTTGAGAGCCATTACATCAGATGATAGATTACTCTGGAGATCGGCAAAAGCAGTATCTTCGAATTTTTCAAAAATGTGGTTTTCCACTACAAAAGAGGATAACAACAGTCATAGCATCCATCTAAACGACAGACCAGAAGTTACTAGTTGCAGCTAAACTCCACATTCCCACTCCTTTCTAATAACTCCACTTGTCTGCAAATAATATGCACCTTTATCTGCTTCCAACCTTAACGATCGGAACGACAGTCCTCAAATTTCGTGCATATAAAGAGAAAACAACTACATTCGTTTATTTTGTTCGCTGGTTGCCTCAACGGCATTCCTCTCAGTTTGAAAATTAATGACAGATTTCGCCATTATTTTTCCCGACAAGTTTTTTGATCTAAACAGGTATACCCTATACTTCTTAGGTCTACTTTATTGAACGTCTGCTATGCCTGCAAAGACACAACCTACTATGTGGTCATCAAATGCACCTGGACGTCAATAAACTCCCAAATATCTTTATACCTACGTCTTTCAAGTAAGACAATTTGTTACAGTTGGCGAAAATGAATTACTTTCTCTATGTATTCTAGGCTTTGATAAAGTCTGGCAAGAAGGCTTTACTAACCGTTATCTATGAAAGAATCAGACCACAAACCGATTGTTTGGAGTGATACTTTGGTAAATAGTGATTCGATAATGTTGTAAACCCTCGAAAGAATACGCTGGTTCGTCCACGGTATAGTAATGCGCTTGACAGAAATCGGATTCTCCTCCTCGTAATAATTAACACGGAAAATCTTGGTCCCGAAAATAACGCGACTGTCCCCGTAATTGCTCCAAGATAAACCAAAAGACGGGTGCAAAAAGCAACTTTGTTCCGCTCCAACAACGTTTGCAACAAGGAGGAAATTACAAGGTATTTATATGGTGCATAGCGACCTACAAACATTCTCGAATCAGAAAATCGAAGGACAGTTACCAAAAATAGTAGTTAAGGTCACTAAGCCACCAATGAGCATAGCGGAATAAAGGTCGGACAGGTAAAAAAAATAGCGAAGGTTACCTCTCGACTGTTCACAAGGACGGAGAATAGTAGCAATTTACTAGTTCACATTCTTTCGTTAACCTCGTCTCTACTGTTCAGTAGTGACACCGTTTCCGCATCCTCCTGCGTTCTGCACGCTTCTGATAATGACAAAACCATCAATTGGTGCACTGATCCCAGCCAATTTTATGCATCTCGGCAGCTCTTTTCAATTCGTACTTTGGTGAACACCCGTATCAGCAATGGATTGAAACAAGAATAAGAGTTGAAATCTCAATTTTGCCTTGTATGCCACAGACACAATCGCCTTCAAGTGATCCTTTCTCACAAGTTATTAACGTCCAACGACATCAGGCTGTTGGTCAACCGAACGCAGAGAAAAAATGGCTTCCCTTCTCGTGCACACATTCTACACACCTCCTGCAAACTACTTGTAATTTATGAATATCAAGTTTGTCTCATCCTGGATTACTTACTATATATCCGAAATGGGGAGGTCAACATGTTTTAGAGAACATTTAAAAGAAAGCTGTATGTCCTATTCATGTCTCACCTATAGCTCTGCACTGCGTAACTGTCGCAAGACAAACTCTGTACCGCCGATGTTATCACCCTAATTGGTGTAGGTGACTGAGCAACTGTGCACCTACACCCACTTCTCTTTTGGTCACCTCAGATATCGATTCACAACTGATCGTCTACACTGGCTAGAATTGTCATGTTGTCTCACAAACATTTACTCTTTTTACATCCAATATTTCTTCCGTCGCCCCACACCTTTAAGATTTCAAACATCCAGATAACAAACATCTATCTATCAATAGCTGATGTTTAACGCATTCTTCAGTTTACGCAGAAATTCTTTAGAATACATGCTTAGCTTCCTTTACGAAAATCACACAGTGTATTAAAAAGTGCCGATTTCAAGTATAAAGCTATGACCCAGATAAACGCGCAAATTGGCACACGAGGTCAACTTGAATCAGTGTTAAGAACATGATAGTAAGATAGATTCTTCTACTGGACAGACAAAAAACAGTCGGTGCAGTCAAAATACAGTTACTACGTACACTGCCCACCAAAAATGGTCCACACAGCTGGAACGTCTAGTTCAACATTTTCAATATCACGAAAAAGTGTCACCTGTCAAGTACGTGGAGCTCATGAAATATTTAGCTTTTCGGTGGTGGCGCGTCTTGACTCGATGGAATGCAAGTCTATAGCCGACCATCGAAACGGTTACTTATGCAGCTAAGACTGCTCACAAGTGATCGTCCGGCACACGCGATGTTTTTTTTTAAATCCAAGACGAAATGATGCACTGAGAAGCACGAAAAATGTCTAAAAATGCATGACCACAGGTGAAACGTTGTGAATAAATTGGCTACTTGTGATGAAGTTAGCGACCAACCTGAGTAAAGGTTGGATGTTGCGTTTGAAAAAAGGAGTCACATATTCAAGCGGACAGTATAAAGGATAACAGAGGCGAGGACCAACACGTCAGATGAAACCGAAATCCAAGAGCTCACAGGATCAGGAATAGCAAAGACCATACAGTAATGTATCAGCCGGATAGTAACTCACTCCGGTAATGGTTTCAGATAATTGCATACAGTAAGAGAACCGACAACGCATAAACATCGAAGATGAGCCAAAAAAAATCATCTACACTTTTTGCCGTAAGGTCACCTCATCTGATAAGGAGAAGCAGTAGTAAAACACCTCGGTTAGGGTTTTAAAGATCGTTCTGGTTCACAGATAAGTATCAATAAACTAACACACAACAAATCTCGTCATGTAATGTGGTTGTCTGGGGGGAGTAAGTGGACTATGATCAACTGCGTGATCACGGTCAAACATGCAAGACGAACACGAACTGAACGGTAAGCAACACAACATTTCTTACCAAAATGACATTCATAATACAGGCGTAGTCCAGCGAACAGAAGTGAATTCGGATCTTAAAACGGCGGTGGTGAATTTAATTGTGCCGGTTGTATTGGAAGAGTCTGAATACACCGATCGACTCTAATTGGGGAAGATACTTTGACTCTGGCTCAATGACGTACGTTGCCAAGAGGGTCAATCGACGACTTTCCGAAGGGAAATAAATGTAGACAGTGAACTGTTAAGAGTGTTCGTTTCAGGTGCTGAATATCTTGAGACCCAACTAGGATTGGAAGATGGTTAGTAATTTGATTAAGTGTCGTGGACGTCAACGCTTTTTTGTGGGCGTACCAGTTAAATAATAATGATTAATGAAGCCAGACAGTAAACGCCGTAAAGAAGCTATTCTGCAAATGTTGCCCTGTCCTTGTCTGATAATAAGATATTTATATAGACTAAGCATCACTCACAATTGATCGCAGCTGTCGCATTCCCATAGACTTTCCAGTCGGCCCCTTTCGAAAAGCACTAGACTCGAGTTTCGCTCTCATTAGAGCTCGTCAGTAGTGCATATCCTTGCCACTGCCGGGACTAGAACTCCGGCCACGCTTTCATGAGGCAACCGTGTTTACCACTGCGCCATTGACCTCACATTAGGCACGACCGAATTATCATATGTGAACGCTCAACCACTTTCGCTTGTGAGCAATGGTCAATAAGATATTCGTTTGTGATCACATGTGGTCTACATGGTGTAGGCACTTGGATCAGGTGTAAAAAACGAACAAATTTTCTGAAATTTCATACATTAGGCGGTTCAAGCCCGTTTCTTGCGAATAACAATTTTTTTGAAGTTATCAAACTCAGTTCAATATAGCTATGCTGTTACACGATTATATAGTGCTAAGGTAGTCGTACGAACACCGTGTGTTCGATGCAGATTAAAATGAAACGAACTCTTGGAAGACGTTTCGTGTTTCGCGAGTGGAAAATTAAAAAAGCGAACCAAAGTTATATGAATCAGAACGTTAAGCGTAACAGCAGAAACAATCATAAACTTATACGGAGGAGTTAGGAATCAGAGGCTTATGCATTACAAGTCGCTACAGTAACCAGAAGGTTCATAGATGACAAGATTGAATGAAAAGAGAAAGGCCGGCATGCATTGCAGAAAGACATGGAAACAGAACCGACAAGCACGAAGAAACCGAAACAAGTAAACGGATAACTAGGCATGCAAATCTGATGTGCCAGAAATAATCAAAGGAACCATAACTCCGGTACATCGTCGAGTGTGATAATCGGGTAGAGTTTTTAACCATTTTAACCAAGTCAGTTGTGACCACAAGGTTAAGCAGTGAATTTTAGATAGGGAGGACTCCAAATGAAAAATAGGCTCTGACTATCCAGTTGAAAACGACTTCTTGATCGCTCGAATTTTTTTAATGAAGAGAGGTTTACAAGTGGATGACCGGACCTGTGTATGTTTGTACGTTAGGAGTAAGTTTCCTTCGAAATACTTGTGGTTCACTGAGACTCAGTTTGTTGGTTGACCGGCCGGGTGAGATTATATTCTGATTCTCGTGATCCCCCGGGTAGTCCTACTCTGCACACTGATCAACAGGCGTGTCTTACTTGGATAAGGGCAGAGAATCTGTACACTTGTCTAAATATGGGGACGCTTAATGGCGTTACACATTTTGGAGAAGGTTACAGAGTGAAACCGTCCAACGGTTTAGGTATTCAAAAATAGTTAGTTTTACTCGGGCAATTTGGTATAGCGCACTGTTTAAAATGGGTGTAAAGGTCAAACAATGTAAACATTGGTGACGATCCCAGGACGCGTTCTGCAGATGTTTACTGTTATTGATTAGGTTCTCGTGGCAAAAGCTGCCCTTATAGACAAGGGTGATGTGCTAACAAGTTGGGAGACAATGGAAAACAAGTATCAGCGAAGAAAACATAGCTCTTTGATTCGGTTTGGTACGAAAAACGAATCGCTAAAAATTCAAACTTACATACTTTGAGATAACAGAACAGGAATGGATGTCGATCATACCGGAACAATAGCAAAGAAATCAGTATCTGCTTCAACTGTAAAGCTAAATTAATTGTCCACATTTCACCCGACCTTACACGACGCAAACATTCACGTCACGGAATCAGACCAGATAAGATCTGTTTTTAAGATTTCTAACACCGAATTAATAAGTCACGGGAATGCACAGCCTCGAGAACAAGCACAATATATCATGGTTAATTCATCAGTAATTGCCTACATTTCTCTACACTGAGTAATAGTTTGGTCACGTTGTTTCTTATATCATTTGGCTTGTCATATTGTAGCGAAAAGGCGTCCAATAAAGCACAATCTTTATTGTCCAACACGCTAGTTACCACGCTACGCATGCGCTCGCGTTTATGAGTCATCAATCCAGTCCACAACACGTCCAGGTTTCCGCTCACGCGTCGTGTGCACTTCTGCCCGGTTTACGTGTGTGATCGGCGCCTTCTACCGGGGGGTTTTCCGCCTGCCACTCCTCGCCCGTTAATCCGATCCTGTTGAGCGATAGCTCGTCCGGTCGCTCGTGTTGTCCGCAATCTATCCACTGTGGGTTTTGACCGTATTCCGCGACCGTGTCGAGATATTCCTTGAGTGTTGGAATAACGGCGCCCCGATCAGGTCATCCGTCTTATTTTGCCTGCCGTGCCTCGCCCGTTGGTCCGATCCAGTCGAGCGATGACTCATCCGGTCGCCCACGTTGTCCCCGATCTGCTCGCTATGGGCTTTTGGACGGACCTCCCTTCCGCGTTGAGGTATTCCGCCAAGTGTTGGAATACTCTCACCTCCGGCTTGATAATCCACCACAATAGCAGGCGATTAGCTGTTACCATCACCGTATGACTTAACCGTCTGCACTTCCACAGGTTACGCAATGGAGCAGGCTTGATGCTCTCCATCACATATCCACCTACGATTTTCGTAATAGCTTAGTTGACCCAATCGATCAAATAGCATACACAGAGTTTGTTGTATAGTGGGGCGTTTACATCAGATTAGTGTGCCAGGTAAAAACGAAACTTTGTTATCACACGGTCACCCTAATGGTACAGGCTATTGCACTGAACCGCAGGTTGGCTGTAGGCCTCATACGCACACGCGCACACTCTAGAGCAGTGGAAAAACAATCGTAATATGAGAACCACACTAGACCGGCCCTAATATCATCAACAGCAACACATTTGTTTGGTTGACATTGACGCTAAATTGAGAACTAAACACGAGGAGAGAAAAAAATCAAGTCCTATTTGAGGCATAATGAGAGAAAGAAATGCGGCCTGATATACAAGCATCTCGAATTTAGACTAACACATTCAACCTTGCAAATAAATAGCCAATATGCTGAGGAGAGTAAGAGGGCGATCATGAGACAATCACCTTAAAGGGAACGGCGCTTAGAATTTACGAAGAGACGGGTGATCGACAGATGTATGAAAAAAAGGAAAGAATCATGCCGACTTACTTTTGCCCAGAACCATTTCACAATGGTCAAACAGATGAAGTCGATAGGCCACCAGAGCGTGTAAACAAGTGACTATGTAGGCAACGGGGACGAAAAAGATGAGAATATTAGCACGGGACACCATTGTCTGCAATGTTAATTTGAGGCAATGTAATTTTAGGAGTATAAGGATTACACTGAAGAATCCACATGTGAATTTGAGATTGCTCCTAATGACAGCGGCGTTAAACATACACCAGTTGCAGAGTGACGGATCTGATTCCTCTCTATCGCGATTTTGCCCGACTAGGCTTAAGAAGCCTGACAGAACTTTGTTCCAGGTGCCATTTAGTATGTCGCACGGCAACAAATATAGTGCAACACAAAAGCCAGAAACTTAAATTATCGATACCTATACAGCATTGAAAAGAATGGAGGTACGACACACGTGCGTACGTATATGTGGACAACTTTGGCGGTTGAAACACGATCAGGAAGTATTGGAAAGTTGGCTTTGAATGACGTAGCCTTGAGTAAGGGAATACGTGGGTATGCATAATTTGGATTAGATCGTGAAATAAAAACACTTCGAAACCACAGGCTATTCACCCAATAATCAAATGAAGTCGCCTTATTCCAAACATCCGGTAGTGTCCTAAACTTTATGGGGTTCCAGTATGTACGTACAGATCGGTGGGTGCAACCATGATGGCGTAAACTGAGAGACAGCGACTATGCGGACGATGAAATATGAAATAGACAGTACGCCCTTAATCGATTCCTTTGGTATACGCAAGTATATAGAACTAAGTTGTACCAGTATACCTCAGTTCACATACTATGTAAATCCATGTAGCCTTGTTGGAGCCAGTTGGGTAGACCGCGACAGCCATTGAGTTCCACTGTGTCAATCTGTTCAAGTAAACTCTGCCAGCCGACTCGAGCATGCTTATTCGATTTGGACAAAAGTTGAGCGGCAGCAACAACCATCGTACCCAGCTGAACGGTAACAGCAGCAGTTTGGCTACTAAGCTCATCCGAACGTTTCACACTGTCCTCCAAATGTTTTAATTGTACACTTGTCTCTGTACCCAACAATTCATCGACAACCTCAGTGAACCCGTTCTCTTCAAGTGGCGAATTCAGCAGAGTAGGAGAAATCAAGCGAGGTAGACCGGTGACTGTGAGGGAAAAAACAATCTTGAATTTAGGAAACCACGCACAAAGGATATTACAGCAAGAATGAAGAACCGCGGTGAAATAAAATATCAAGATGATGTGCTGAGATGAGCATAAAACTTAGATTCAGAAAGTAGACAGTAAAATCACAATCAGCAACATTTTAGGCGGCAATGAGTCGTGTCCGTAAACACTGTGACAAACTGTCGTTGATGCTGAAAGTGGTGCACAATATGGCAAATTAATGAGTACGGACGTGTGGAGAGGAAAAAAACTAAGCAAAGCAATAGAACTTCACGAGAAAGAATAAACAACTTTACGAACACAGATTCGCCATCGATCTGCCATACACAGCAAGTTGAGAGGAGGCTCCTAGCCAGCGGCGGGGACGGCGGTGAAGTCCCTAACCTGACAGACAGCATCTATTAATTATGCTCAGCAAAGAGGTCTTGACTCCTATGGATCGTAACCACATTAACGTCTGGCCACAATCTATTCCAAATATCAGAAGCCGCACTGAACAATGCTGATGTTCCGTTGGCACAAGGTGCAGATTGCGCACTTTCATACCTTGAATATCGCTCGCTAACTTGTACATGTCTGAAAACAAACGCCGATGGACTGCCACACTGCACACACAATCCGCCTATTTGATAAAGCACAAGAGGTGGATAAAACAGTGGCTGGAAATCGACAATCCATATGCGTCCTCTAAAAAAATGAGTTACGTCTTTGAACCACAGGTCAAAATTGGATGTATACCAGCCTTGTACACCCTTTATAAAACAGATAATTGGACGTGCCTGCAACGTAATACAGAAGTAATACAAATTACTGAATGCATCGCGTACAATCACTGTGTTTATGGACACCTCGTTAATAACATTACTAGCTGCTGACACTATCTGCCCAGGTAGAAGAAGAGATGAACGGACATAGGCGATCTGCCTGGGATAACAAAAACAGGACCAGGATCAACCCAAGGTTGAAACATTTGTTCTCTAAAGACACAAAGTGCGAATCAGCATGCTGTACACATTCACCCTAGAAGGAATGAGAAGAGTTTAATCGTCCACGTGCTAAATGTTGGTCAGCCCACAATCGGGCAGGAGCTTTATCTCGAGGTGCGGATGATCCTCCCAAATTATCATCCATCACATAGTGGAAGATGAGGCCGAATATTTCTATCGAGCGTCAATTCAAATGAGGGGTGTTCGTAACAGCTGTCCACAAGTTTGCGCTCTATACTCACTGATCTGCGATGGAGTCAGCCTCAATGAACACGATGGGCAACCGAATCAAAATCAGTTTTTAGGTCTAAAAATGTCACCACCGTTGATCGAAAAAGAAGTGCTGATGCTTCAATGTTTGCCAAAACTTAAAGATACTATCGGCACAAGCACCACTAGGTCGGAAACCGGTGTATTTCTCTAGCACTTAGTCCTTACGATGTGACAGAGAAAAGGCTAATACCTCTGTGGTTGTCATATGATATTCTGACACCGTTTTCAAACATGGAACAACTGTGAATGAACATCAATCGTGAGTTACCACCTCAATGTCCAGTACAGAACGAAGGAGTGGGATACGTTTGAATGTCAAGCCCTCACCACCAGTGCTGAAGAGAATTGCGGAGATAACATCCAGATTTGCAGCTCTGATACGTTGCAAGAATTTGGACCTCAAAGTCACTTCGGTTTCCGGGGTTGGGACCTCAGCAGTATTATAACCAATCACATTGTCCTCATCGCTCACAGCTGAATAAGCTGGCTAGGGCCAGTTGAATTATTCCCTAAAACGGTCGACCCATCTCTGAAGTTATCGCTACAAATTGTAAACCCATAGGCCACCTGTTACATGCATAGTTTCATTAACCTCTTGTCGACGACCAGTCCAACCATCAATCAAGGAAAAGAGTACACGACAGGTCCAAGACCAAAATTCCTCTTTCATCCCCGTAGCCCACTCAGTAAAGTGAACATCGCGGTCATTGAGCAGATCCTTTGTACGTGCGCACTTCCATTCATGTCGACTGTAATCGTGTTCGAAGTCAGGAGAGGTCACCTGACGTTTGTTAATCAGCTCTGCTGAATCGGTAGAAACCCACTTCCCTACATGAAAGGTACCTTTGGAAACCTTTCCTCAAAATGGTCTGCATAGACGAGGCCACTGCCAAATGTTTTCATGGATCAACTCACCATTGTGACATGCGCAGCTCGTCTCTCAACATCGTCTGAGCGTTTTGCATACCAATGATACTCAGTTTCCAACTGCACTTTTGATGTCCGCGAACAGATCATATAAACGGGCGATAAAACAAAGCGGGCACGAACAGCAACATAGTCTGAATCAAGGTTATCATTTTAAAATGGACAATCACAGTTAAGGAAGTGGTGTCATTAGTAGTTCAAGGTAATATGGTCAGACTGCGTCCACGGTTGGGTTACCGAAGGCCGTCTCCATGTGTTGGAACGCATAACTCGATACTTTGAGTTTGAGATGCGCCTAGCTGTAGCCGACGATTGCCAAGTTCCGTGCGTCATGATTGGACACCAAACACACCACTCGGTCGCTTCCTACCCAGAGTAAGAAGACCGGGTCCTACGAACGCATTGCCAGAAACCGGAACGATGTCCGAGTGTATAGCGTGCCACGGAAGGTCAAGCACATCACGGAAAAGGTCTTAATGACATCCACATTATTGTCTGTCAAAGCCTACGCATGTATAACATACAGATGACGGTCCTCTAGCTTGTGTCGATAGACTAACCGAAGGACTGGGTCTCACGGCACACAAGCGACCAGTCATTGAGACCTAGCCGTGGAAACTATGCTCTGCCTTAGAGATTGGCGAGACTCCAAATACTACGTGACTGCGAGTTTTAAACTAACCGTCACCAGAGATCCTAAGAATCAGCCGGTGACCCTAGAACGTTTCCCAAATGAATGACAACCATATGATGAAAGATACGTGCTTTGGAGACAACGATTTTCAGTCTCAAGTGCAAAAAATGGCAGTGTATAATAGAACGGATTGCTGATTCATTTAACAGGGCGTGTGAATACTAAGGACATCAATGTTTACCAGCAGTCTTGATTTGAAGAAATTAAACTCAGAAAGAAAAGAGAGAGAAAATGAAAAGAGATAGACAGGTCTGTCGAAGACAAGTAAATTCTTATGATTCCCGGTCGTTTATGCTAAGTCAAGAGGTTAATTAGTGGACCCTATCACGAGATCTTGACTCAACAAGCTGACCTACGAAAGATCTAGGATTTCCGCGACAGAACACACTCAAAGCCACTCAATCAAAAGTCTGACGAGCGAAAAATTTAGAGACAAGGTTTCCTGGGGTAAGTCACCAGGAGTAAATGACTAAAAAGACTGACATTTGATTATGAAGACCTTGCCTAGTATACGGGTTCAATGAATACAGCATTGAGGTTTGATTTCAGCTACTACAGAGCATGACAAGTGTATCAAAAGCTACATGAGCATCTGACAATGTTGTAAACCCTTGGACGGATACGTTGGTTCGTTCTCGAGATAGGGGTGCGCTTGACAGAAATCGAACTCTCCTTCTGATAATAATTAACACGGAAATCTCGGTCCCGAAAAATTACCGCAACTGTCCCGTGATCTGCTCCCAAGACAAGCCAAAAGACGCGTGCAAAAAAAAAGCTTTGTTCCGCCCCAAAACGTGTCCCAAGGCGAAAAAGTACAAAGTATTTATAGGGGATGTAGTGACCAAAAAACACTCCCGAAACATCAAATAGAACAGTTACCGAAAAAAATAGGGTTACTAATGTGCATAGCGGAATAAAGTCGGACGGGTAAAAAACTAACCAAGGTCACCTCTCGACCACCCTGAACAGTTCCGCTAAGTAGGATTGAGTCCATCGTTTTTTTCTCTCTCGAGGACGGAGGCGGTTTTGGACGGGAAAAATGGACACACTAACAAACAAATACTATTTTTCCACCGCATTGGGTGAAGCGCCATCGGTCACGGTCAGCCATAGGACGGCAAGAGTGCGCTCCATTTGAAGCCCCTAGTTCCAACACCTTTTTTTCATCTGCGCAAGACAACACTTACGTAACCAGAACAACAATACTGTCATATGCTAAGTGGGTGGTGTAGGGATTCGAATAATCTCGTTCGAAACTGACTTGCCAATGTTCAGTCGACCGAGCCATCATGGTAAACACATCACATTTCCAGTGCATTTGTCCGTGCATGCCCACTAGTTAATTCGCTGAACCTATAGGCGAATTACCTCACTAACATGTTTTGCACAATATGCAATGCGTCCCGACGTTGACAAACTTTCATCCCACATTTCAAGCAATAATGTGAACCATTAAAGTGGCTATGTTTACTTGATCAATGCCCATCATAGGAACAAATGGCACAGCTCCTGAAAACCAACGCCAGACATGACCAGCAGTTCCAACTTTGGCAGCAACGTTAATGTGAGATGCAATCAGCGCATTACATTGTTTAATGGCCACGAACACTGCCACAACTACACAGGTATTGCTACATATTTCTGTGCGACGCTTCACGAAGAATGATTGCCCAAAAGTAAGCAGTACGCTGAAAAACACATTCTGTCTTGATGTCAACACATGAGACAAACTGCCCAAAGAAGTAGATTTTCAACTCCAGCATACGAAATACAACCTAGGAATTATTCTCACATCAACCCAAACCCTCGACGCATCCCGCAAGCCTCCACTGGGTCAACTGGTGATTCATAACAATCTAAATGATTCCCACTGTACTCTCAGGAGTTCCGGAAGCCCTAGTTTTTATTCATATATGTCTGGTACACTGCTAGTTACACTGGCGTTACTCACCCTTTGATTGCAACTTTTGTGTCCATTTCCTTAATATTCTCATGCAGTCGGTGGCGCAAAACACAACTCTGTAAGTGTGGCTACTTTTCATTCCGCTGTTCATTTTTTGGCTGCCTAAGGTGGTCGTACCTGGTGGGACTGAAGTCCCAGTCAGTATAGGTCTTCGGAGCAACGCAGCACACAAGTCTGACTATCACGCCATGGTAGTGAGAGGTAATCTATATCCTTCAGTAAATAGCTTAACGGTTTGGTCAACATCTCCTGAAGAAAAATTGAAAAACTAAGAGATAAACTTGAGAATTCTAGAACAATGCCACTAAGGCAATGTAATTTGCTATGGTAGCTACTGTTACGATACGTATTGATGTGCAATCCTATAAATCAGGTCATTAGGATTGAGATGAGAATTCCAGTATGTGAAACTCAGAAATGGTCTTCATACAACCTGCTCAGAATTGTTTCCTAGGGAGAATTCGTTTAGTTTCAAGGCCCACTATGATCCGAACGAAAAGTATGTGTTGGTCGGGCGACATGTCAGATTGCTCGTATGCGTCCAGGTTGCTTCCACGACAGAAGAAAGCATTTCGATCGAAGTCAATTAATCTCAGTTTCTATGCTGAGCACTACGCTAATGAAATTAAATAATATTCTTAATACATGACGTACCCTCAGCGAACGAAGTTATAAGGTTTGCAATAATTAGACAAGGCAGCATGTTATTTTAAACGTAAATGACAGTCCATTCACTGAGTCCAATTCACGACGGACAGGCACTTCCACTAAATATTTCGTGCCACCATTCTGGTTATCGCACTGGGCGATTCAAATTTGGTATTCTGTCTTTTGACATTTTTGGTAGGCGTATGATGCATGTGACACTTCAAAATTACAACTACTCGTTCACAACACAAGAGAAAAGTGAGCTTGTCGGCTCCTAATCATTGACTCGGATTGAATCTTTAGCTAGCACGGAGTCACAAGTGTCCAACATATTGACATGTACTCACGTGAGGCATGAGAAAGTCGCCTGGTCTGTGCTACTGTTTTGATCTGAGGGCCCGGCCTACACATTCTCTTGTGTTCGGAGGCCTCTACTAACCAGGACTTCGGTCCGACCACGTCCGACCATGTCAAACAAAAGAGAAAAGGCCGAACGGCAAGTGGTCATATTCACAGGATTGTGCTTTCTACTAGTGACTACATACGACGGCTCAGAAATTGAGGTACCGTCACTGTAGAATGAAGCAGAATTGTTTTCCTAGTAGCAAAACTGCTGTCTTGTGCATAGAGAACAAAGGGAACAGAAAATGGAGAGCACTCTGGTCACCCGACAGCTGACCGCGACCGACGGCGCAGTATTCAATGCGGTCTGGAAAAAATTCGAGACACATGATTTAGCTTTTACGCTGTTACGCTCAGTAGTAATCACAATCAAACACCGATGTCTTATTCACAGTTCTTTTGAAACACGTAAGCCAAATGAGTAGATTCTTGAATCATTGGTTCTGCGTAGTCCCCAAACGTAATCCTGTCCTCCGTTATCGGACGGGTCAAATTCTTGAACCAGAGGCTCAGGTTGGGTTTCTCAAATCAACCCCATCAGGCAATAAAAACGACCACGGAGTGTTAGAAGTTATCATCCCCCCAACAGAAATATTGTTAACCAATACTAATCACCCGTTCAACCTTGACTCTCAACTCTATCGCTTTTCCGGTATCTTTCGGTGATGATGGTTTTCTAAACAACTGGTAAGCAGCGTGGCAATTTTAATATCTGCATCCTCCAACATGTAGACAGGCTAGTTGGTCCTGGCGGGTCCAATAAGACGTGTGTGGAGGTTTTTCCTAATTCTAGGCTGATCAACATAGAGTATTGTGACAATATCGACATGCTTAGTCACTCTACCGATGAAATTCAGACTAGGTGGATTAGGGCAACTGTGCAGACAGGTATTGTAAAGGATCCGCTTCGCGTTTTCGTAGTGCTAACGAGTCACAAGTAACGCCGGAAAAAGTTTGAACGTCGCCAGAAGTGAGAGTGTGTAAGGTTTGAATGTGATTTATTTTACTCGACCGTTTGGAACGGTGAACTACGTATGATGCAGAAATCAGCAGACCTGTGATGTTTGATCAAATCTGTTTCTGCACAACTGACTAAAACGCAGATGGTCGCGTGAGTAACGAGGTCGGTCGCCCGGGTGCAAGGCCAAAAACGTCGGACAGGCGGTAAATTGATGAGATGACAAGTATTCACGGATAGCGTACCCTTCACGCGGGTATTATTTACCAAGTTCGTCAGCAGTTAGGTAAAATTGCAGGACGGTTGGGCTGCGATGTGGTCACAAAATAGTTGGAAATTGACTGTGCTGTTGGGTAAATTGAAAGATGTCCACTGCCTATTGAATGTTTCACGCTTGCCCGAATAGCCGGTGAGAAACGCTAATAAAAAATACAGCATGACGCAGACGGTGACGAGTATTTCGCGCTCTTCTGTTCAACTTTATTCCACCTTAAATTTTTACCTGTAAACTTCCCGGTTGTTCTAGGAGATTGTTGCGATGAACGGCGGTTCGGGCTACACCATTATCTGGTCAAGCTCGTGGCTGTTACGAATGAGTAAACAACACACTTGGCTAAAACTGACTCCGCAAAACTTTCGCTAGAAGTGCTCATATTTCCCCGAACATTCTCTATACTGAAGAATGCAGTGATTATATACACAGTTGTCACCACCCTTCTACTTTACAAAAATATAAACACCACCACATTACACTTTCCTTTGTTAACTCCCGATATCATTCTGAGCACCAGGAGTCCTCAGTTGATCGATTCCTTGCCATCACATTACCCATGAAAGGTACATCGCTTCATAAATCCGGTTGAACTTGTTCTGAGTTTCTTAGATGACGGTAATGAGATAAAATGGAGCTCATCAAACACAACTGCTTTTTTGCAAACTGATTTTCACAAAACAACAAACAGACAAGCATGAAAAGGAAACCAACCATTCTTGATAAAGAGAAAATAAGAAACTAACCGAGAAACATTTCCGCTTTTAGCCGGATGGACAATTCTAGCGCAAAAGAATCAGAAGGTGCGCTCTTGAGAACGGATCGGCACAGTTCGTGAAGATTGCACAGACCATCCGGTAACTGTGGGTAACGGAGGAGAGGGGGGGGGAGGAAGAATGCGTGGAAAATAGGGCGAAAACCGACAGGGCTAGGCAACCAAATAAACCTATGGGAACAACAAAATTGTGCTTAATGACAAATGGAGGGCGCAGTTTATTATACCATAATAAAAATGGGATAGAGATGTGTTGACACGTAGCATTCAATGCCGTACAAAATGTTATTTGCTCTTTTTAGAGATAGGGTATATCAAGCTGCCCCGTTCAAATTGACTCCTCACGAGTAAGGTACCTGCACAGAACCGATACAGTGGAGCAACTTCCTAAGTCAAATGTCTTTTGTGGCCACAACGCTACTAAGTCGAACGAAGTTGTTACCTTAGTTTTGCTTTTCATAAACAAGAATGCATATGGAAGCTCTCGTTAATAAGATCACCGGCTTGGAAGCATTCTTTGGATGGGAAATAATTAGACACATCAAAGCAAATATGGCCCAAGAAAGTGGAGGTCACATTGAAATGGCGCACCGGAATTTAACCTGTGACCATGATCACCAAAATAACGTGGTCGCCAAAACTTCATCAAGGAAACTAACTGATGATTTCAGATCAACAAAATTACTCTGGCCCTAGATGATGTAAAAGAAAATGTACAAGCAACAACACTTGCAACGAAAACTACGCGGGAGAGAGAGAACGGAGAGTCAGACTAGAGCCGAGAGGGGCCGAGTGGAAAATTTACGGAAATGCGACGGCTGTGATTAATTGTGGGTGATGTTCAACTTGAAATCAGATATGGACAAAACTCACTCGAAGCCCGGAAGTACGATAACGCGGGCAGATTAACTACAGGAAAACTCATTAACTTACCTCTAACCGATATCGAACTAACAATTCGATCAAGAATCGGCCGCAGGCAGTTTTCTTTTCTGCAAACTCTGGGCTAGTAATCAAGTCGGAAGGGAGATCACGTACAGCAGGACCAACGGAAAAGAACGGAGAAAAAACGACCGTAAAAATAGCAAAAAATAGAGAGAACAATCTACAGAATACCAAAGTAAGAAGGTAACAGAGAGTAAGGTCATCACCAGCGCTACAACCTTTAAACCACAACACTGCATTAATACTAACGTCAAACAGACATTTTTGACGAGAGAAAACTAACAACGAGTCGAGTGATAACATGAAAGCCGAAAGTCTGTCTGTGAACCTTAACACAGCGATCAAAGCAGACCTCGTGCCAAAAGGGGGAATAGGCATCCCCATGTCGACCGATAGTTGTTACAACGATCAAGGTGTACTACACATGTGATCAGAATCCTGACGCTAAATTGGAAAAGATAAAGGTTCTTGGCTGACTACGCGTGGTTCCGCCATTTACTCCAACGAAGGCGTATTAATAAAAGACAGCCAGCCCAAGCCAACTGTTCTACTAGGTCCATTGATGAATACAATGAACGAAGTATACGACGCTGGGACTGACCAGCGATTGTGTGTATGCTTCCCAAAACCTCTCGAAAATTCCCATAACATAAAACTAAGAGGATAAAAGGCTTGTGGCCGGACCACTCACATAGTTAAGGGTTTCGTCTACGAATCCGATAGAAACATTTCAAGTTACACTGAACAGAAATCTCACCTTTGATAAAATTGCAGAAGCTTCATGCACACACAGACCAATGCCTCGTGATAACGGTCCGGATATTTTATGCCCAGCTGGAACAGACCCTCAATAACCAAAACAGAAAAATAAAGCAAAACATTTTGAGTGGAAAAAACTAAATGGGGCGAGTGGAACAGATTACTACGCGAATCCGTCAAGACTGTAAATATGATTGCGTTATGGATGACTTACTTGCCATGCAGACACAGTGTCTGGCTCTATCTGGATAGCTCGGTAAAAGTAATCCGCTCCAATGTTCTCCAAGCCTAAGTGATCACAACACGATCCGTTAAGCACAAGTGCACTATAATTCTTCCGATCGATTGCCAACACCTTCTAAGCCAATAAACGAACAACTGGCGATATAACAAATACCTCAAGCAGTTCACGACAGGATACAAAGTCGAACTGTTGGTAACATTCTAAGGCGTCCTTAAGTTTAGGTTCGATTTCATTATCCATGACTTGGAACAACGAACCGAGACTAAAAAATAAGAGAAAACATGAATAGACCATGGCTGAATAAATGACAAGACGTAATGGTGAGCTCTAGTCGACATTTGATTGAGGGTGTGACAGATTCAAGGTGAATGACCGACTGAAGTTTTAACGGGTGGGAGGCCCCACCAAGGGCGGTCGAATATGGTCATGTTTCAGCCTTTCTAACACAAGGTATTAACTGCCATATAACATACAAGGGCACCTGTGGGCTAGATAATGTCAAACTACCCAAACCAAGACGTGAGCCAGGGTCTGAACCCGCAATCATGTGAATGATAGATGAGTGTCGATGTCAAAGCAGACGGGTATTGGTTCACAACCAAACAATTTGATAAAATAAACAGGATTTAGCTGATAACCAGCAAAAATTCTTAAGTCCATCTACAATTTTCGGTTAGTATGAAAAGTAACTATTCTGGCTGTGTGGATATAGGGTAGCCATTAACGGAAAAGATAGATTAATCAACCCAAAAGTAATCAAATAGAAGTAATGATCAATTAAGGAAATGTACATGGATGCGAATGAAGCCGAGGGGCGCACTTCTATACGCGGGGGAACACAAGCCTGCGTTGTACACAAATTTGGATAACTGAGTACTAACCAGGGGTTGCGATATAAACTTGATAAACAATCCCATATTTCGGTTGAAACAAACACACTTCACTTTATGACCATTCTGTGCTGGCTACAACTATACGCAAGGTGTTCGTTGTGTTTCACGTGCTTCAACATCATCATCGTAGACAGCAATGCATCAGTGGTTCCTATTGATGCTTTACCGCCACAGTTTCATATCCAGAGCCAGTCTTCTGAAGTTGATCATATGACAGCAACTCAAGTCAACAGAGCTATTGGCAGACAGATTCTGAATTAAGTCAACAGCGACGACGACAACGAGAACGACAATACTATGATGGAAACAGTGGGAAGAAAAAACACGAAATGATTAATCAACACTGCAGCTAATATCACCATTGAAACGTCATCCAAACGTTCTGAAGAGATCCTTCGCACGGATTTCTCGGACCAAAACTATTTGTAAGCAGTCCACCTGCTGTTACGGAAACTTAGGATTGTAGAACATACAAACCTTCGTTCTTCCAAAAAGCCCACGCGATTTCACCCTCACTAAAAGGGCTCAAACTCACCCAAATAGTCGACGCACAAGTCACTCCTCAAGACCGGCTTACGGTACATTCACCACATTATGAGAGAGCGACGACTGTATCATCATAATCATCATCATAGACAGCAATACATCAGTGGTTCACATTGATGCTTAACTGCCACACAACCACGAAAGAAAAAAGCGAACTGCACGGAAAGAGGGAAGAAAAAAGTAACGGAAGGGAGGGGGACCTAACTACTAAAAATAGCTACGTCTATATTCAAACATAACATCAAGGCGCCTACACCTTGCAAACAAACAACCGAGCTGTAAGTGAAAGTAAGGCGTCATCAGCAAGACAGCTTCCTTACGGCTTTCACTGCCCCGGCGTCATTTATCACAATAACAACTCGACCCAACAACGACAGCATTCACGCCACTGAGCTCGATTAGCCGCCATCTCACCTAACGTCTCAAGCCACCGACTCTGTGAGTCGCGAGGGCCCCAGCCCGGGAGACGAACCCGACCTACAGTGACCAACCCTTCGTGAACGATTTCATTTGTCTACGCCAGGTCATCATCTGTCCACCTCGCACCTTGCGCCAGTCGGCCGCAGCGTCAGGCAAACAGTGCTCGGTGTGGCGCACCCACCACGATATAACTGGCATTTAGTACGTGACCTAAACCATCAGTCTGTATAATGTAAGGATTTAACAAAGAAACTCGTTCAGCCGTCACATACTAGATTTACTCGCATTCCGTAACTCTTTCTCGAGTTTGCTATTGCTGGTGCTCATCCAATAACGAGTGGCTGAACGGCCAGAGCATCTGCTCACAATACCTTGAATACGGTTCAGGCGTACTTCTTACATCTGGAGCCGGAAACCATCGTTCGATTGCCGTAAAGTAATACAGCCCCCATTGTTGTCTGATATACGCGACCCTTAAGCTTCAGATAAAGACCTCCCTGTCACCATAGGTGTATCAGATTAGCAAACACCGCCCTAGCCTTGGAAATACACGTTTCCATCTTCTACCTCCTCAACAACCTCAGCCGCCCCGCTGGATGCAGCCTTTCCCAGGAATATCACAAAACCGATCGAACAAAATGATGACCTTCATTAATCTAACATTAAATCTACGTAATCACAGCAATCTTGCAGAAGCACTTTGCATTTTGAGGCTGCAAAGCGCATTCCGAAGTACTTAGCAGAACGCGAAATAGCGTCCAGTGTTGTTTGTGCCGCTTGAAAGTTGTCAAACAGCAACTTATCGTCAGCATAATCAAGATCAGTCAGTCTTTCAGCCAAGTAGGAGGGATCCAACGTCCGCATCTTTTCGAGTGCGCAGACACGTCTTTCATTAGTCTCTATTGACCGAAATTGAACAAAAATGGTAAAGGCCGAACAGTACAACCAGAGACTTCCTTAGCGGCATTCCGGTGATCCTGCCCGTGTTGTTTATTGCTTTAACCCTATATTGTCCTTATCACGGCTGCTCGTAGTTCATACATATTGTTCTACATCGCTGTGAAGTAGAGTTAGTCACGCAGAAAGACGAATGTTTCATCTCGCATATGAATGAACACCTGTAAAGCAGAAACTATTATGAGCGAGTAGTCGGCGCAGGGACGGCTCAGCAAACATAGATTTTTGTTCCAGTTACTCCCATTCACTCCACAGAAATCCGTGACTGGCAGACCTGCAAAGTTGAGTTCTAGCTACACGCACTTGTGAGTTACAAAATTTACCACCGCACTGTAAAGCAACATGAATATTGTGAGATCACGTGTACCCAACACTTAGTATCAGACACGCCTTGCGCAACCTTTACTGTTAAATAGCGTGGTTCGGAAGATATATCCTAAGATAGCTGATTCAAGTTATACTTTACACAACTGTTGGTTGACGGATACACATGAGCCGCTACCCAAATTTTGAGCAAAGTAAAAATGTGCTCCATACAACACTCGCCTCCGTGGCGAAAACCTCGCCTGTTTCTTCCCTAACGTTGCACCTCCCTGCCATGCTGAGTCCGTGAAGTATCACGGGTACTAGAACCCTTGAAATAACTGGGGTCAAACTAATTCCTCTATGGTTTTCGCAAGAGCCTCTGATACCTTTCTTGAATACGGGAACTGTTATCGAGTGAACCCAGCATGGAGGGATGACTTCCGTCGTCCACAAAAGTTGAAACAACTGTGTCAGAGCTTCTATTAACGCCTTCCCATCTCCTTCGAAAAGTGCCGGCATGGGATTACTGGTAGCAGCCCTATCACGTTTAAGAACTGAAATACAATTGAGGACCTTAGTCTCAGTGGATGGTGGCAGACCTGCCGACCACGGTGAAACGTTACAAGTTTGCGGAGGCAACACAGTAGAAACAGGAGGCCAGCTAAATTGACCCCTAAAGTGTTCCGTCCACTGCTTTAACATTCTGGACTCATGATAGATTAGTGTATGGCTATCTGTCTGACTGATAGCTTCACTGACAGGACGAGTCGCTTGAGATTAGTGACACGAATTAAGTGTGAAGAGTCGTGCATACGATTCGTCGTTCCTTGAAGAATAAGCGGTTTTCATTTTTTCAACTTCGTCCATTAATTAAGCGTTTAGGCTACGTTTCAGCTTCCTACGGATATCTTTCCTAGAATTGTTATATGAACTGCCAGCAGGAATGTTCCATCTATCTTTTAACAACTCAGAGATCTTCTCCGAGATCCACATGTTTGTGTTGGAGCCCACGTACCCCCGGTGGCATGATAAGTATCGCGCTTTACAAACTACTGTGAGATCTTGGTCCAACAGCTATTAGGATCTTCGGAATGAGAGTTTCTATAGCAGCCTTCTAAGCTGGTTTGGTACCTATGCTTTACTGACGGCATAGCCAGTTTCTCAACAGCCAGTCGTTGCCCAGCGAAAGTAAGAACGAAACGACAACACAAGCATAACTTCAAATTGTGTGGTGCCCCCCGTAAGAATGACCGACCAGAATGGAACCAGCCACTAGATAACCATACAGCTAGTCGGTCTATCTGAGACCAGGCCTGATGTCCGAAGAAGGGTTGACCTACAGTACAAACAATGAGCGGCACGTTATCTGAAGCTGATGTTGGGTGAAAATGACTTATGCTCAGCGCACAGCTGCAACAATCGCCCACCATTATCCGAGCGATGTGATGCTATCCCAAACCTACCACCTAAACGAGATTCGGCTTCACCAAGGCGACCGACCTGGGCATTCATATCTCCGGCCAGAACGACTATATCAGAGCCACGTGTCGACCGAAGGAGAGTGGCCAGATCCGAGTAAAATGCGTCCTTGACGCCGATGTCACTACAGTCAGTAGGAGCATAAGCAGACACATGAATAAATTTCTGAGTCTTGCGTCTAGAGCTGGCCTTAACAGAACCTGCCAAGCGGACGGCACAAAGTCTACTGTTAACAGGAATCCAATCTACTAATGCGGCTGCGGCCGTCGTGCTGAGAACTATACCTACCCCAGCCTGACCTGTAACAGCGGCTGTGGAGTCACCCGAAGTGTATAACCAGTATCGGGTAGACAATGCAGGGTGCTGTTAGTTTCATACGTTGACTACTGTCCTGGATTCTAGTCTCCGAGATACAGCAAACATCGACATTTAACGAGTCGTGCGAGAGCGGCCTGTTGACCTATCTGTTTTAGCGTGCGAACGTTGAAGGCACCTATATTAATTCGCATTCTAGGTCTAAGCAAGGGACGAGGGAGGCCTGAAGCTGAATGGCAAGAGACGGAACTTACCGGCTCAGTGTTACCACAGTTAGCTACATCTGTTGTGGGACCTGTAGAGTAATTATCAGAAATGGAGGTCGGGAGGGGCCTGAGAGCTAAATTTGATAGGACAGTGGGGGAGGGGTCAGCAGTAGCATGTTTTCGCCTATCCACCCTGCTGTATGCAGCAGATAGGGCGACCCGGTTTATACTGCGAGACGGCCGATGCAGTATGGATTTATTGTGTTGTGAATATTCATGGTTGTGTGTGGGCTGAGATACTGCCAGGACGCCCAGACCTAGACAGAACGATTAGGGTTCTCAACCAAAGCCTTTGGCTCAAAAGCCTGTACCGCAAGGCAGCGGTTGGGTGGCAATGTACCAGAACTGGTACTTTTTCGGAAAAAGATGCCAACCTTCTTCCAACCCCCAACCTGGAGGACCAGGAGACTGGTTTGTCAGACCTCTACCTATTGGCCTGCCTGGTATGAGTGACTCTATCGGTGTGGTGGCCACACCATCCAGTTCAGTGGTGGCCAAGGCGTAGCTCAATATGTCGTACCACTCATTGAGCCTAGCACTGTCTATGAGGACAGCACAACCCGTCACTCCCGAGATGGACTGACCATCCGAAAATGGCAAGCAAATCAAAGAGCATCAGACGACTGTATCACGTATGAAGGTTTCGTCAACCGCGAGTGCGAATGTTGCAAGCTGCGGTCCATCACGGGTGAACAAATTAAATGCTTGGTTTTCGTCAGCTGCGTACAGATGATGACGACCGGTGCAAATATCCAAATTCACATTATGATCAATATCGAACAAGAACTAAACGTCAGTCCACAACTGATCACAGGTGAATATCAAATGCTTATCAATCTCAAGCATGATACTGCCACGACTCAACATTCGGGCTGCTGTAAAGCGAACAATGATACTGCAAGTGTAAATACATCAGCGTCTCACAGTGCAAACAGCGCACTGGTCCCACCAAAGCGTCTCCAGCTTGTAGTGACCAGCGATCGTGTGGCTTCTCTAAGGATCCCGGCTGCAACCATGTTTTCCCGCTTGTTTGTTCTGTACGCATGATTCTGTGTACGCCTGCTATAGGAGGCCTGATATGAACTCAGTGCCACTTTCTTCAGTCGTGCAACTAATTGCACGCAGTGAATGCTTGTCCTTTTCCTAACGACTCATCTACTATTCCATTCTTCAAGGTCGTTTAACCTGGACCCTTACGAGCGTTGACTCACTAGAGTTCCGAGCATTTTTTTTATTGGCGCTTCCCTGAGTGCCGCCGGATGGGCTGGAGCCCACCTCCCATACCCTTTCCCTCCTCTCTCGGTTGCTGTCGTTGGTCCCAGAATAGGCTAAAGTTAAATACTTATCATACTTCCAGATACCATTGGAAATGTAAGGTTTGTTTGCGAACTCTACAGTGTCTTTTAAGCTCGATGCCTTTTGACTGGTTGATTGCTGATGACTTGATTGATTGTTCGATGCCTGTTGATCGCTCGAGCAATCAACCGTAGTTCCGACAGGCATCTTGATGACCAACAGGAAGGTAGAGCAAATACCCACCTGTCCGCTACAATCCTCCTAAGACAGTTGTATATTTCAGCAGTGATTTGCGAGCAATTACGATGAGGTCACTTGTCACAAATGTCCCACTGTAAAACCTGCGTTTGTTCCCCGATGTTCCTCTAGTAGTTTTGGCACACCACATATATGGACAGATACGTACCAGAATATAGAAGTCTATGAATGTATACATTTATACGTACACATATAGATATGTATATACACTTATGAATATGAAATTATGAGATAATAAACATACTCATCCCTAAGTCCACATGTTCAGGGCGTTGGATTACGGTACATAGTTATAGAAAGTCCTTAGTGAAGCATGGGACCCCAGCCAACACGACCGTCCCCTGAGTGTCCTATGAGCGTCCTAACTGTGCACTTTCGGGTCACTCATGGGACACTCAGCGGAAAACCCAGCCAGGGCTTCCATATAATATTGCAAATATTTTTTTCTTTTTTCTACTACCTATTCACGCTTTATCGAACGTTTACCACGCATGAAAACTAATAAATATGACCCCCTAGCCTAGTTACCACGACCGTCCCATGAGAGTACCCGAGTGACCCCTGAGTGTCCCCGGTGGGCATACTATGGCCATACGACACTGTATCTCATTCCACCGCTACAACGAAATGATCATATGAAAAGGAATGTCGTATTCAATTAAATGTAATAGAATATAGGAAAGATTTACAGTGTAACATCAGAAATCATCATTTTCAGGGTTAATGGCATTTGAAACAGTGGTCTTTCTGTGTTGTCTCCCGTGTCATTTGCATCCATTGCCGTACTTTCTCCTTGAACCGTCACGTTCAAACGCTTAGCTTGACCATTGATTACGTAACCTATAAATGAGATACAACATAGGTTGCAAGGATGAGTTTCAAATGATATACGAGTAATAATGATACAAGTTTTATGGGTGTGTTTAAAATTCCATATCTTCGTGCACAATCCAGATAGAGCATACGTGAAACATAACAATCATACAGTATTCTTTCTAAGCATTCCAATAATGCTACAGACATTTGCCAGCTCATACGTTGTAACCGAGATATGGCCTCCTTGG
>LOND01029349.1:0-10338 GCA_014220965.1 Paragonimus kellicotti
AAGTGTATACACTTTCCATACCCTGATAATAGGCCTGCACACCCTGTTCTGCGATAAATTCTGTTCGTTTTTCAGACTGCTTTCTTAACGCAATTCTTAAATTCCGTGGTGCCATAACCTCACTGTCTCACTTACGGCACCGTCTACGTTGTAGTCGTTCTCACTCTTGTTGTTAATTTTATTGAAACAAATTGTTGATTGACAGTTCCCTTCACAAAAGTCATTCTCCACTTTAGCTGTTCGATATTCCTTAAACCTTGTTTCGTGCAAAACGGTTTGCCGGACAAAACGTTCGTTTATGAAGAAGGTAGTTCAGGAACGTTTCTCTGTTATTTGACTTTGTAGGAACGTTGTGCAATCCTGCGTAAATTCAAGGAATATGACATCGAAATTCTTTTGTCCACCATCAATGGTTGGCAAGGCGTAGTAAGTTTGACGTTTACGGGTTTATATGTTCATCGACTTTTGTTATTATACCTACTCGTTGTGCCTTAGTTTGAATCGTGTTTCTAAGGTGTAGGTACTGTGCCTGTCTTACATCCGATCATTGCACTCTGTTTTGCTTATCCGACGATATTATACCGGACGTTCCAGAAATGCTCCCTATTTGTCTATTGGTCACAGAGATTAAAACATGAGGTAACGTTTTCGATAAAATTTTGTATCTTTTATGACACCGATACTCATCTGCCCAACGTCCTCATGGTCATCCTAATAATCTCCCTGTTTCTCCTCTACCACCACCTCCTCACCGTCACCACCATCGTCATCATCATCTTGTTCCACGAAAGAAATGATTCTTGTTTAGTCGCTGTAACGTTGAAATTTAACTACATTGAGGAGATGTCCTCGCCACAGTCACTCAGTTAGAAGTTGAAATTGTATCTTAATTCATTGATGCCTAGTTCAGGCACCAACGAGTGATTTAATCGTCGGTTGACTCACACTGTTAGACTTGAAACCCTGTCTGTATGTGTGTTTCGTGATGATGAGTGGCATGGTTTGACTGAACCGACGTCTCCTGATTACACTGTTTGAATTTATTAAGGATATTAGGTGATTTAAATGGTCGGGATGGTTGTTCGGTTCGTTGCGTATGCAACTCAATCGGCCGACTTTGTTAGCATGCGACAGTATACCATATCCTTCGCGCATATATATATATATATATATATATATATATATATATATATATATATATATATATATAATATAGCTTTATCTCGGCCCGCATTCCCTTTCATTTAATCTCATTTAAGGAGTTTGGAATATAGTTAAAGCTGAAGTTAAACAGCAGCTGGGTAAGAAAAAGTTACAGACGAATGTTTCAGGGAAACTCCTTGACGAAACGAACGCCTCTGTTGGATTGCAGTTATTAATACTGATAATCTGGTCCTCCTACAACCTTAGAGTAGAATCCTGGGGTATATAAGGGAATGTTTTTCAGTCCTTTACTTTCGATAGAGTTTCAAATACTTCTCTTCGCAATACTCCTTGTCCTACAGTAATATGTGAATGGTGGCGAATTATCCATCTATCTAATGTAGACTGTGAGTGTGTCCGTAAATTGGGAATCCGGGGCTTTATTCTCTTTGCCGATGGCTAGGACATATTACGCCGTTCTTCATTTATCCACACGACTGATCTATTAAGATTATGGCTACCAGTCCTTTCAAACTGGAGTTATGCTGAAAAAGTGCTATTTCGACAACCGTAAACTATTCTGAACACTGTTTGTTGTGCTCATAGGCCCTCAATGATTAGTGTTTGTTTTCGTTCTCATTTTTGTCTCATTTATTGTGAAATTTAATACAGGACTTTCCCGAATGTTTGACATTTCATACTGACGGACCACTAGGATGTTCGGGCATGTACCGTTGTTGGTCACTCTAGGAATTAAATTCCATCCACAATTGTTCCCAGCCTTTTAATTCGGATACACCTATCCGGTCGGTTTCTATTGAAGTACTACACCAGTTGTGTACATCCTCACTGGAACCCGGCGTTGAACTTTGGCGCATACGCATGCGCATGTGAGTGTTTCCCACTTTAGCGGATTGTCTTGACTGGAGGGGCATCTGCTATCTTCTGGTTGATGTTTTTGTGGTCAGGGGTCGTCTTTTGCAGACGATCGAAAGAGGAGTTCACGAACGAATCCGTTTGAAAAGAAACAACTCATTATTGAATAGCTTCGCGACGGACATAGCAATTGTGGTACGACTCATTGCTCAGTAAACCACCTATTGTGTTGTCATTTCAGTGGTTTTAGTTTTTCACTCCGCTTGCGAATGCAATCGTAGATCCAGGGTCATAATACTTAATACCATCCAGGGATGCAGGCAAAGCTCGTTGAATCACCTGCTGAGCACTTGCCTCACCGGACCTTATTTCTCGAGACAGTCAACGTTTGATTAAGTTTCTGCGGTGGTTAGGTAACAGTTTGGTCGCAAAATATGACGTCTCTGACTGTTCTGTTGATTGAACCAGACGAGTATCACCTGATCGGTTGAGGACCGCAATAACAGTATAACAATTCAGGTCCTCTCTTTTAACTTTACCACTGATCTTGTTTTCTTTTTCCAGATAAATCTCTAAGTTGCTCCTCTTTCTCGTTGCGGAGGGAAGCAGCTCAAACCACAGTACCGTCTAATCAGGTTTGTAGAGCTGCTATGGATGCTGTATGTGGGCTTCAGATTACTTTGATCTTCTGCAAGTTCAACCATGCCTAAAAATTGACCAACAGGTTTAAATCACTATTATTCTATGCCCAGCGCAGACTTGATGTGCGCTAGTGTGTTACAGCTGCTCATAGCGGAGACATGTCCGGTCGCTCACAGTAGGTAGTCACAGGGCGATTTTTGTCGTCAGGTTTTCGGATTCTCACCACCCGCACAACTTCTGTTGCCGCGGTTCAGACAACTACACTAAAATCCCTAACCATTCGGCACGGTGATCAGTAGTTAAGTCACAACCGATTGTCTATCGAACTTTTGCTGGAAACATAGATACAGCTGTTGTGAACTCAACTTGGTCAACTTAGAATGCAAATTTGCTCCGCAGATAACTTAACCCGATATATACGATGCTAAATTCCGACATCGTTTTTGGACGGTAGTGTTAGTTGTCTTCCTAAGCATTTGATGAATGCTAGAATTTTCGTGAACTAGTATCTAGTGTTATCATCTGAGGAAAACCAGCCGATTAGTGGGGTAAACTCATTCAGGCTTTGTACAGACAGCCATTTGAAAGAGTGGGCATCTGCACGATTGTGAACGTCAATCTTTGTGATTTGAGTGTCACTCAAAGTTGACCACGTGATTAGGTTTAGGTCGGTCTAGCCCACGTCAGATCGAATATGTCATCATCAAGGACAAACATAAGCCCCCGCGTGCTTAATGGGAGCTGTTCGTATGCTTCAGTCCTTCCTCAAAAACTTGGGCCATGTCCGATACGTGGGACATCCTATTCTTTTTT
Source organism: Paragonimus kellicotti (assembly GCA_014220965.1). NCBI lineage: Eukaryota > Metazoa > Platyhelminthes > Trematoda > Plagiorchiida > Troglotrematidae > Paragonimus > Paragonimus kellicotti. Next base: position 3,475 of record LOND01029349.1, read on the forward strand.
GTTAATATAAATGTCACTTTTGTTCCGCTCAACTTTTGACCGACATCGGACGCAGTATTTACATCCAGTATACTCCGGAAATACATATCCTATGAAAAGGAGAGAGACCAATCAATACATTATCGAGCGGTATTTTGATTGTTGATGAGTAGTAGGGGATTTGGTTAATTTCAAGTTGAACATCACCCACAATTGATCGCAGCTGTCGCATTCCCATTGTGGGTGATGTTCAACTTGAAATTAACCAAATCCCCGACTACTCATCAGTAATCTAAAATATCGCCTAGCAGGTTTAATGAGATCGGAGATTTCGACCTGTCTAGGAAGTCCTAATCGCGGGGTTATCGATTGGAGTTAACAGACAGTAACTGTGTCTCCTATCGACAAAGAAATTCGAGTTATTTTAATCTGTAAGAAGTATACGCGATCTTTATCGTGACGAGTAAATGTTTGTCACGTCTTTTGACCTGAGAACCTTTCATAGTCCCTGCTAAGGTTCAGTATCATCCATCCTGTTATTATAGGGCTTCATACAAGAACAAACGCATTGCCCTTGCTCAAGTTGAAGCCGTCAAAGTGATTTACGTTTTTTTCTAGTATACCCTTGACGACCCCAAAACCCATGAGCATCCATATCATCTTCAGCTTCGTTTAATCTCTTCGCACTGTTTGTACATTACATCCGCTACCCCTAGTTGTACTGTCAACCGCTACACGCACACAAAATTCGGACCATTTGAAAACACAAATTCCGCGTCCTTCCCTCTCCACGAATCCTCCTAAATTTTACGGATGTGTTATCGAACGGCTCACCTAGCGTTTCGGCTTTGCTTATCTGCCATTGTACCACGACACCCCCAATTGATAACGCGATTAAACCCAATTAAACCACCAGGTTTTACATTTTTTCATAGACAATTTTTATTGGTTGGGATCAACCAAAGATACCTGGCTGTGAGGGAGAAATGGAAACCATTCACTTGGGTTGATGCAGATGATAGATGAATTCCTTAGGTATGGTATCTAAGAATGTAAAATTTTCTTGTTTTATTTTGAGTATTCAGTCTGTTTTGCTACCTAAACCACATTTCCGATCATTTCATGTGTTAGAAGTTGAGGACAGCTAGTCATTTAATGCAGTGTGATGGAAGGGATAGCAGCATATGAAGTACGTTGATGGGCAAACGGTTTGCTCTCACAGGTCTTCAACCTCTGATATAATTTGGTTCTATGGAAATGGAAGTCGACTGTTACATAATAAATGCTTACTCACGGTTCCTCCAGCTATTGGCTAAGTTGATCTTTAAGCCTCCATCTAATGAGATTAGCGCGTTGTACATATTCTAACCTACTGGTGGTCATTTGTACTTCGGTTTGCTAAGTTATGAGTTGGCTAGCCCTTCTCTTACGTATGTCACTTGAGAGCCTAACGAACAGTTCGGACATCCATTCGGGTGGCTTTTGTTCATTTACTTTTAGGAGATAGGGTCGAGAAAAGTAGCCAACAGAATTTGCTCGTTTTTTGCATTGCTACGTCGGCACAAAACGTTTGAAATGATTCCGCATCATCTTTCACGCCGATCGTAGGCTTTGCTCGTATTTGATCAGTTATAACTGATAAGTTTGTGTCATACTTTCTTGCATCGGATGATTTATGAGGGTTAGTCCTTGTCTCGCTTTGTTTAAGTACGTACCTGTCCTTTTGTTCTAGTTTTCAAAATCACTTTGATCACACGGTTGTATCAAAGGATCACGTTGTGCCTGCTATCCTGCTCTGTTCTGCTATACATTAATGTGCGTTGTGCTCACTGTTCCATTTTGTTACGTACTCTATCGATCACAACTGTCCTGGTTTCAGTTCGAAACTGAATCATTTTTGCGTTTTGTCCCGCTTTATCTTCTATCTTCCCTCTCTCATATGCCACCTTTTTCTCCTTTGATGTTTCTTGTTTACTGATCACTTTCTAGAGTATTGACAAGCTAGGCGACCCCGTCCTAACTCTCCGTGTCACGTTGACGGATGTTGATCGAGACTCAATGGATGCGCTCCCGATCATAATGTCGCCTACCATTGTCAGTGGTAGCGACCAGCTTTCCGTTCTGGTCATGTTTCCAGCTTGCGTACTCTTGCTGGCTCGCACAAAACAGCCGGATGTCTATGAGTTCACGGTGAGAGTTATTGTATGTATGTTTCTTCCAAGATGCTGTATGTGATTCTTGCCATAACTTACGCTCCATACTCACTCTGGATACACTTACCTAGTAGCCGGCATCCGATGCGATAATCACACCGTAGTAGTCAGTGATTACTAAACTATAGATTTCGAAGGGTTGTGATTTCGGAAGATGTAGCACAACAAAACGCGGCAGACAGATAGTTGGTGGGCTCTCTGTTTTGAACCTTGACCGGCTAGTACTGCGACTTTCACAAATTTATCTTTCGTAATCTTCTTACATTGTTGATCGCACCTGATAGACATTGCATGAGTACGATTGTTGTGTTTGTTACCACTGCACCACGGAACGAGTTACATTGACTGTGATGCAATTTATTCGTGTATTTTCTTCGCGTGACACATCACTTGTCTATTTCATGGCAAGCCAAGAAACGAATTCATACCATGAGCTTGAGACATGGATCACTTTTTTTGATGGACGCTCTCACCGACGCGCTTTCGTCTATTGGGCTGTGCAATGTCCGTGAATACCCACCATTAGTAGATGTGACAACACAACCCAAATGAAACATATATCTCGTTAATGTAGAAGTCAGGTGCGGTAGTGTACTGTAGCAAGGGGAACAAATTTACGGGAGAAAAGGTAGGCTATAGCGAGCAGAAATAAATGTGTTGTTACGCGGTGTGTCATACGCGGTCCATATGCAAATGTGAACAAGCTGAGGATCAATGATTGAACCGGTCTAATCACATGACCTTATTCCATCAGACACAAGCAAGTGCGAAGCTACGGACGCACTGGCCTTTAGTGCACAAAGCAGATACAGGTTCACAGTCGACTGTTTACGTGCTGGAATGCAGAGAGAAATCTTCAGAGAAGGGATACAGCGAACACCCGGAACAACAGCCGCTACTCCGCTTGTCCGTTATAGCCGTGGACCAACCTTTGGACAACGTGGAGACACCGGGGGACGTTGTTAACAACACAGCAGCACGCTCTGTTACGAAATTCAAATTTAATCCGTGCGTGCTCTGTAGTTTTGACTGCGTATTACAGCCAGCCCTGAATGTCGAATCGTGCAGAATGCCCGTCGCACAGACACGCACCTTTTCGTATGTGCCTCCCCTAACGGACCCTCTTATGGTATGGCAGGCCCGGTCCGATCAAGTGGATGAATGATACATGTGAACACAACAGGTCAATCAATATTGTGGCACAGCACTTTTCATGGCTCATTTCCCCTTGTGTCTCAGCGTCATGTGCGTTTACGTCTATTTATGATCTCGAACCCGGCTTGAATTATAAAATAAAATAAGTCAACATGATAACAGTGAATTGTGGTTCAGCTATATATTGTTTAAGAGTCAAAAAATCGAGCTTGTCATTCAGGGGGTCCTTGTTTTGTGACTTCACTCCTAATCTGTAAGTTCGCGTGTTATGCAATGAATGGCTTCAAAAATGGGCTTGAACCTGATCAGATTTTCTTCTAGTTCTCATAAAAAAGGAAGGTTAAGGTGACTTTGATGACAGTATTTTACGGTAGGTTTTTTGGTTTCATTTCTTACACAGATACCACCTTTTCTTCTTATCGTTTTCAATGTCATACACCTCATGCACATTCCATGTCATTTATTTATTTCTGTACACGTTGCAACCTTGCATTCATTTTTGTTGCACGAGGGTATTGTGCTCCTCTCTCTGAAAATGCACGGGTCTACCGAATGTTTATTTTCCTTCCATCTATACCTATTGCCGTATACAGTTAAACCTCAGTAACATTGTCTCTGTTCAGTCTCAGCGAAATGGTGCTATTAGATTGATAATCACTAAACTAAGAAAAAATTAATCTGTACTCCTGTTGACGGTTATAGTTTTGTGTTACGAAACTGATCAAATAGCATACATGTGTATAAATGTAGATGCTGCTTATTATACTCAGGTCACATAAAGAATGAGTCCAATGTCATTTGCTTCCATTCAGGCTTCCTGAATCGACTTATTTGTTGTTATTTTGTGAATAACACATGTAGCGTGAATGGATCATTTCGTTGACCATATCGGTTACAGAAACATGCATATTTGAATGTTCGACCGTAAATGAAGTCAGTAGGTGTTCTGCACCCATTGGTGAGCATATTATCTATTGACACGACAAAACTAAATGACTAAAAAAAGCCAACAATCAGCGATCGTTGATCAACACACAGTAGGTTCACACGCGGTTTGGCATGTTTGCTTTTGTGCACTTCTGCCATATGCGCATCCACCTAGTCGGCCCATTCATGCTGTACATGAGTGACGGTAGAAAAATTCTGTTTGACAATGGCTCATTTGTGGGTGGACCACCTTGGCGTGTTTTACTGACACTGTTGGAGAGGTTGGCTCACGTATGTGTTGTTAAATTTCGTGCCGTGGGAATGGCGCCTGTAGTAGGTTTGTGTTGTTTCAGAGATTTGACTGGTTCGCTTCTGATGGATTCTAACACCTGATTCGTGCGTTTACTTTTAATAACTTCAGTGATGTTCTAAGTCGCACTCTTCTGTCGACAATACTGCTTTTCTGTGTATGCAAAGATACCAATGGCTTGTCTTTCAATCTTGAATATCTCCTCGGCTATGAAGGCGAGGTATCTTGAACCAATGTGGTGGTTGTTCTTTCCCTTAGTAAACAGTATCTCACGTTCTCTTCTATCCACTTCAGATGAAGCTTCCTTTGAAGTGTCTAACCGTCCTTGGATGTTTCGAAACTGAGACCGATATTGACCTTATTATTACACGTGAGTTAAAATCACCAGTTTTTCCATGTCATCCTCCCCGGTTTTTGCTCCACAACTGCTCACATTCATCCTATGCCCATTTTAGCATGTTCTACAGACAGAGAGTCCGTACATCCGTGTCGCATTTCGCTCCGTTGCACCGATCAGAATGCTCGAGATCTGTTGGTCTCCACGTTGACTGACTTAATACACTACCAGACGCATATTGAACAGTCGGCATCCGGAAATCGAGCTGCACTCTCTACTTGTGACTCGATGGCCTCGCAGTCGGAAGGAATATCTTACCACCGACGTACTGAGCCGAACGAAGGTGAATCATCAGGGACATCTACTGATAAATTAAGCACTCCGGTATCTGAACGAACGCAGTCTTCATTGAGCCAACAGGTGATTTATTTATGTTTTTCCATCTTGCTGCCAGTTTAATCGCTATGTAAATAAAGCAGTATTAGATGAATTGGTTGGTCTCTCTGAAAAACTCGAGTGTGAGCTTTGTTTTTTCACACTTATCCATTGACTCGTGTCCACTAAATGCTGTTGTTAATATTTGTAGTGTTTGCCAGATAAGCGTTGAGTAACGCGTCCAATTTCTGCGACTACGAAATGAGTATTAACCGTAGAAACGACGGTATTTTTTTAGCTGGAAAGATTACTGGATAAACAATACCTAATCCCCAACTCTTTTCGAGTCCTGGGTAAGTTCGAACATTACAGTGAAACCAGATAGAGAGTTGCGAACGGAAGCAACAAGCAAGCGAGATCGTTAGTCAGAAGGAACGGGGACGAGTGAAGTCGCGATGCTGTGATCTCGAGTTCGGGAACCATTAGAACTAATGCAGTGTTGACAACCATTAAATGATGGCTTAGTTGTTCGCGTCACGAGCAGATCAGAGAGCTTGCGGATATGCGCGATCAATGAAAGTGGGGGAAGGTAAACAGGCGGTTGGACAGTTCTAATGTGCCGTAATTGATTATAGTTTAGGCAACAGGATAATCGGACAGGAATGGATTGAGAGGAATTTCGTCTTCTTCTAGATAATTCCGTACTATGTTCTCTTGTCTATTCGTATCCGGAACCTGTACTGAACCATGACCCTCTTGTCAGGAAATTCGCCTAGAGCAATCCTACCACTTTGACACTATCACCATTGTTGGAGATTTACTTTCACTTGTTTGTATGATGTACTGTTGTCCGCGTGAAATGCCACCGACGAGTAAGAATGAATGAAGTTAGGAGGTGGATATCTGATAGCGATAGTCAAATGGGCTTTTTGTTCAATGTTCAGTGTATTCGAGACATTGGGTTGAGCCACATAATTAAAATGTTAACGAATCGCGTGTTGTGGTAACCACTTTTTGCCAATGTAATGACCGACTGGCGTCAGTTTCTAGTTGGACAAACGCTGACTTAGCACAACGAAATGACACCAGTTATCAGTAACTTTCACCCTGTGTAACTGCATACTTTATGGGAGACATACGTAGACGTATAAACCCGACCTATACTGCTACCTTGACGAGGTGGTCGGGCTTGTGTGCTGTTTTGATCCGGCGGGCTATGCTGACTAGGACTCCGGTCCTTCCAGGTTCAACCCTGTCAGACAGGCCAAAGGGGAGCAGCCAGACGAAAAGCAGTTACCGTCATAGGATTAGTCGAACAGTCGAAAGAGATGGAAAAAGCCTTTTTATCTGGGAATAGCGGAATGGCTTTTTTCCCTGATCCGTGGTTGTACTGACGTCGAGTCGGTGTAAGTGAGACCATATGTGAAAAAAGTCAGTCGCGTCGATTTGACAGGTGGGCTGAACATTTTGAAGAACAGTTCAGCTGGCCTCAACCAGATTCATGTGGACGACGGGACCCGAATGGTCAGTTATTGCGTTCCAGACGGCCCTCCGTCGGAAGCAGAAGT
>LOND01029349.1:22253-34039 GCA_014220965.1 Paragonimus kellicotti
TGGTATGAAAAACTATCATAACAACAACTCGGGTAACAAGTGGAGGACAAAGTGAGAAAGTGTTGAACAAACTGTGACAATGTACACTTTATCTCCCTTCCAAATCTAAAGGAAAGATAAGTGCAACAAACCCATTGTGTGTAGGATAGAGCCGAATTTTTAGTTAATTTATCGGGGTAGTGCATTATCATGTGTGACGAAAAAAGCGACAGAAACAAGAGGACAATTGATCCATTTACGGAACTGAACAGTGGACAAACTCACGATATAACAAATAAATGAAGGAATAAGCACGGGAGCAACATAAAAACGTACTGTACTGACATCTGCTGGATACCCAGTTTGTTATACTTTATTAGACCAAAAGCACAAATCAGTGTCTCTACCGTCCAATGTGCACTGAAATCCAGGTGTACAAGAGATCTACAAGCATTCTTACGTGGTTTCATTTTATAGCAAAAAAAGATGAGCGACTGGTACTGTTGACAGCACACTTGAAAACTATGGTGCAAGCTGTACGTCTATCAAACGTGTGATGATCATTTGTATGGCTCTATTCGAGATGGTGTGCTACAAGGAAGCTATGGATATACAATTCACTTAGAAAGGATTTATAACGATCCATAGGCACAAACGGGGAGAACGAAGGCTGAATTTTCAAAATATAACGTAAAATGTGTCAATGTTTTGAACAAAAAAAGCAAAACGTTCCATTTGTGCAACGGAATATTCAACAGACCTTGGTGATGGTACGCGGTGAAGATGCATGTCACACAACGTCATTGAGATAAGACTATTAGAAATGCGAGCAATCTGTCGTAAATAAACCCGAAGTTCTACTTAACTGATTGGTCACCTATTCACGGCGACCTATGTAAGGGTGGCCTTAAGCCAGTGAACAACGGTTACACAAGGCCCTCTTGAACACATGGTGAAGAGGTGTATGTTGGAATTTCAGCCCGTCAAGAATAATTGCATCGCTTACGATAAACTTAAACCATAGCTGAAGAGAGACAAGTAATTCTGATGAACAACGACATCGCTTTTAATTTACGGAATTTCTTAAAACAACCAAATTAACTACCTATGTAAGCCTAATGCAATCGCTGATTACTTGCACACAAGCAACTGTAGCAATGTGGGCGCACAGTATGGAACGAAGACCGTACGTGAAGGTAATCAATATATGAACCAAATTTGGCAGCAACCTTGATCATATTCTGTCTGGAAATACCACAACTTTGTAGCCTGAACTGCTATAGAGAAGACGTTGAGCAAACTGAAGTAAAATCAGACCACTTAACCATTTTTCACCGGGTCTCTCGCAAAGTTCCATCCACTGTGTTCTCACTACTATGACAAGCGACGGTTCGTGTCACTGTATCATCTGGCTAGTTTCTAAGTCGAACATGAATTATGTTTCGATGTATAGGTCGAACACCGATAATCCGTCCAGTGTTTTGGTCTCAAAATCCATATATCTGCTTACGTTTTATATGGTGAATCATATAGTGAGTTTGGTTGCTCTTGCGTGTTCTAGATCCTTTGCAATTTATTTGCGGTCGTAAGTCTTTTGTGTTACTTTACCCGCGTGTGTGAGCTATTGTTTGAGAGTATCTTCCCGTTTCATCTTGTGATTTACCAATCACCTCACCCTATTTATCACCATCTTTTAGGGCATTTTCTTGCGGCATAATTTACTCATTACTCCTTTGCGACCTTTCCGCTTCAGCATGTGTGCTGCACGTAAATCACTTCGTCTGTCTACCGTCCTCACACTTGACTAAACGCATTGCAGTTTAAATTCGTCGGTAACTACTAAACTGGGTAACACGGTTTTTGACTAACTCTCATTTGATTGTTTGAACGTAAACCTATATTGCCACTCAGTATTTTGTACATAATTTTAGTGAATTGCATCACAATGTACTCGTCCTTCGTACCCAAACGAATTGGGTTCTTTACTTGCCACAATGGCTTAGAATTATGTGACATCTGTTCGGTGTTGATAATTTTACATAAAATATTGCGAAAGTGACCTCGACGAAACTAGCGAACCGATCTGACATATGACCTACATGTTGACTTAATAGAGCGTGCTTCTCCCTTTCCGCTGAGGACTCTCAGTGCACTAGTTAGCGTGTTCCTCACAACCGAACCACAGTCTTTGTATAGTTCTTGTAGGTATATTCAGCGCCAACGTTGATTTCAACTTCGAACAGTTCTTCGTTATCTTAGATGCTAATTGAACGTTGTACACGTTCAGATCAACTCCAATGTCTTTCATCATTTGGTGATGGACCCCTCGAAAAGTGATTGACAACACATCTTGACATCCTGTGTCGTTTGCTGGTCCGTTTTATTTTGAAACACATTGAGATAAAGGCGTAAGTAGTGCCTTTTTTCGTGGCTGCTAAACATTAACTCTTGCGCTCTTCTCGATTGAGTAATGACCTACCTTTACTGACTGTTTCCCCAACAAAACTATTCATCCATCTATGACTTATCAATCCCGGAACATTTATTATCAGTTAACCCAGTAAGATAACTATTAAGGTGTATCACACATACGCGCTCTTAAGGGATTATACAACAAATAACTCAAAGTGAACCGCACCGATCCAAGAATACGGTCAAGAACAGCTGGCTGGTAAATCGAGGTCGATTAAACAATGCCCTTTACTGGAACACTAAACAAAAACCTGTCGACCAACCAGTAAGGTGCTTGACCATCATCTGGACAGTTGGTTGCAGGAGAGAGCTTAAGTGAGTGGGGGTTGGTTTAGCAGATGAAGCAAGCGGGACAGACTAACACGAGTGCGAATGAAAATACAAAACAGTCGGGTGAACTGAGGGCAAATGGTCTGCTGGTGATTTGGATAGCGATTACTAAACTGATCTGCAGACTCACAGATGACGATTTCAGTGGTGTCCGAGTCTTTGCACATGAGCAACCGAAGGTCATTGTTCGAACCAGGGAATGAAACATAGTTTAGACTGGTGTGCGCATAGTTTAAGAATGTTACGTTAAGTTTATCATAGTCCATCGGCTAACCAAAATACAATCGGAGATGCGACTCTCCCTAGGGCCACGATAACGAACCTATGTGTCTCCGGTTAAATGCCGCACAAACGATTACAGCTTTATTTTCCACATACTGCGGTAGCATTTGTCGAAGCATAGTTACTTACTCCAGGAGTACCAGTTTGCGTGACTCACCTGTAGTCACGTAAACGGCACACAATGTGGTTGCAGTCCAAGTGCTATCGCGATTCGATGTAGTCCCAGGAACGTGAACGCCGAGCTGTGCATGAGAAGGTTACTGTCGCATTAGACCTGAGCGGCCGGCTTCTGCCTCTTCAACACGTATGTCTCGGTTTTGTGTTCCGTGCTTTGTTATCTTCGGTTCACTTCCATTCTAGATTTTTGATATTTTACAGAGGTATATTTGCCAGTTAACGATTTATGTGATAACTATCCGGAACTTGAATGGATCACCACTCTCATTTGGTCGCGAATGTTGTATTCAGGTGGACTGTGAAGCCAGCTTCTTTTTGCTTGACTTTGTGTGCCCATTCAATTCGCACTCGCCCATACCCAATTCTCGCCCTGATAAAAACCAGCATCCTTATTGGCTGATCTCTGGAGCTATATTAGCATGTATGTCCTACTAACACGTATTGTTTTATCGGCTTTGCCTTATCAGCTGTCCTGAACTGCACTCTTGAACCGGTGCTTCACGTTCTGCATTATTTGTTATGCTGTTCTTCACAAGTGTACGCAATTGCGGTGTGTTATTTTGTTGATGAATAGTATGGGATTTTAGTTTTATATAAACTGAATATCACTTACGGTTGACAGCACTGTTTGTGTTCCCATAGACTTTTTAGTCATTCCCGTTTTAAATGGAGCATGTACTCAAGTTCCACTTTTGTTATTGTCCGTCAGCTTGTCCTTGAAGTAGTAGTTTGAATCATGCCGACGCTCTCCTGGAGCAACCGCGTTGATAACTGTGCCATTAGGCACGACCGAAATATCGTATGCAAAGCCTGAGCCATATTCGCCTGTGAGTGATGTTCAGGTTGTCCGGTCGCCTTGTGACTGGTCCGTCGACTAGAGTCAATGGGCCCCACGACTAGAATCTCTCTTCAAGCTGTAATCACATAAATCTTAACTTTTAAAGTAGAGGTTTGATTTCCAGAAGTGGCAGGAGATTTTAGTTAATATGAACTAAACAATCCACCGTAGCATTCGCGCTGTTGTAAACCTTCCAGCCAGCCATTTCCGGAAAGAACCTCTACTGAAATTTCGCTTTCATTCAGGATTATCTGAAGCGCATATCTTTGCCTTGTCGTATTAATTGAATTGATCTTGATACTTCAATGATTTGCTTACATTCATGTTGTACTTGTTTTCTTTATTTTGTTACACGCCACACTGTGGTTTGCAGAGAGTTTTACTGTTCAACTGTATCCATCTGTTTCCTCGTTTATGAACGTCATTATTTTTCCCGGTGCATTTCACTATTGATTGTGATGTTGAAAAGCAGTTTGATAGAATCTCTGAAAGTACTGGTAGATAAGGATGCCAACCTCCGCAGTTGAGTCATGCTTTCTTCAAAAGAGCCCGTTCATCCGGTGGAACTGTACACGGAGACTTGTCTGCAATTTTTTAACACAATTTATTGATAAAAGCCAGCTCTTCAACAGGCGCTATCATATCAGGTCTACGTGGTGACTCATTGATGCCCTACCAACATTCTAACTCAATGTTTCCATCTCATCTAGACCCATGTTCCTCTGTCTCATTAGGTAATCACGTAGCGCATAAGACGAACACAACCGGTAAGGATCATTATAGAACTGTGCGAATGGTCTGCGGTGCTCTGCACTGTACAGGCCAAACGAACAGACAACTGGTGACGCGCTCTTCAAACGCGTACCTATATGAATTTTTAACTTCGAGCGGCTGTTGATCCTGACAGCGGTAAACGCAAAGATAGATCAAGGAATTCTGCAAGTACGGAAAATGTGGGGAAACGGAGTATCATGGAGGAGAATAATGGCGCGCTGCTAACTTTCGTACACCACAATGTCAGGGTGTTTCCTTCTTTCCGTCCTCAACCGGACAGGTGACCTCTTCTTCTACTTGTTCACTGGATCGGCAAGGATTTTTAATGACTTGTAGCCGCGTCATCACCCGATCAGTCAGACCTTAACAACTACATTTAGTAGTGCGCTCTGCGGCATGCATTTTACTAGCAAATACAGTACTTGACCCAGATCGCGTGAACTACACTTCTATTAGCTCTGTAGTCGGTTGCTACACATGTCGGTGTTGCTCACATGGCCAGGCTCTTTGAGGCAACCTAACCGGCGGAAGCAGCGGTAGTCGGATGCTGAGAGTACATGTACATCTTTCTGTTGAATGGGCTAGGTGTGCGGACCCTAGGGCATGACTGGGCACATACATGAACATCTCGTCTGCTGCTGAGATGGACTTATCCACTTAGGTGATGCGATCAACACTGTTAAGCAGCTCGTCCACGAAAGTACACAATGTAATGTTCAATCTCATCTTGCAATAACGCTTACCAGTTTGAAGGTGTAAAGTGCATCCCACACGGACCCGTCCTAACTGGTACATTATTCATCGTGACCTACGTGCAACTGGTATGGTCGATGCATGCTTGATCATGGCGGTAAATTGTATTTCTTCCATATCTGGTTTTTTCGAATTCTACGAAATTGCCGCTTCACGTCAGTTATGAGTGTTTTGGATGAAATACGGATAAGATTACTTGTTTTTAGAATTGTTTTGCGTCTTAGCACATTTTGAATCACTGAGTCAACCATTACAAAGCGATGGCTTGTGTTTCCCTGTTTCAAGAAGTTATGTAAGCCGTTGTCTGTAAGATCGTTTGAACGTGGTTTTATGCAGGTGCCTATTTCCACATTGCCGGTGACAGGGTGAACCTAATTCTAAAGGCAGAAATCTGAAGTCAACTTATGTCATTCATAAGATACAAACTCCATGTTCATTTGTATAATGATTCCCGCTCCCATATAACACTTGACACAATTTTGTATAAATATGACCATATCTTCGCCGGTCTTATCGGATCGAGGATACATGTGAATACGTGTGCTGTTGGTAGATTGCTGTCTGTCTTCTCTGTTGTCTTGTCTTGTATCGTATTTCATGAGCCTTACACAATCGGTCGGGGGCTTAGACCATTTGGTCGGGACATTCGTTCAAAGTGTTATTGCTATCCGACAACACATTCAGGCGAACAGTTAAGTCATAATGTTTGTTTGTCCGCATCGTCATACCATTTGCAGTTAGGAATATCCGAGACACATATATGACCGTTTGAACAGTGTTTTAATCCGAATCCGATAGTCCCGGAATGTAGTTGAACATTTTTCAGCATTCTGTACACATCGGAATCACGTGGTTAACATATTAGACCTGTTTTCTTACAAAGATGCCTAAAGCGTTGAGCCAGTCACTTCCAGTAGCAGTTCAACTGGCTACATACGCTTGTATGCACTATCCGTTCTCATTGGCATGTGAACATTCCTTCGTCCTCGGAATCCAAAGTCTCACACCACAACGCACCTAACTCAAAGGAACACTCTCCTATGCTTCTTCTAGGTATTGGCGCGGCCTTTTTCCGAAGGACTAGAGGCTTTGTTTTGATAACCTTGAGTCGGCGAAGTCTGGGGTTTGGTTAACGTCACATCAATTTCCAAAAGTATTTACATAATTCGCGTGCAGCTCATTAAGGGATTAGCACGATTCTTATTGTGTCGAAGCTGTTCACGGCTGTTGCACTTTGCAAACCAAACCTGACTCGTGAACGGCTTATGTGCGACGGGCATATTGGTTTCACCTTGGCCGTGGCTGTATTGATCGCATCTTCACATTCCATCGGATCTTTGAACACGGAAGTTTGACAGTCACCTTTCCACATATTGGGGGCCTTTCAGCTGGTTGATAAGGTTGCACTCTGGAATCGTTTATTGATTACGAATGTACCGAAGAGCTGTCAGCATCCTTGAAAATTTATTCCTTATGTCGGATTAGGGCCTGTGACATTTCATCGTTGGTCTACTTCATCTCAAGTGGAGGTGCTGCAAGCTTGTCTTGCCTCTCTTTCCTGTTCAGATTCACAACAGATGAGATCCTAAAGTGCGCTGTGATAGATTGAGAATATAAAGGATGTAGAGGTGTTCCCAGGCTTTTGTTTTAAAGATCTAGAATGTGCAAACGGCCTTGCCGTGATGTTAAGGGTTCACGGATAACTCCTAGGGGCTTCAGCTCGTCACTTCGGTAAGATGTTTGTGTCTTTTTAATGCAGGGCGTTGTTGGGGGACCGGCAGCACTCTGCATCCCCTCTCTCTGTTGATGGTGAGTTGTCGTAGGTAATCAGGGGGTTCATGTACCTTAAGAGCGTGTGGATTGTCTGACGTGGCTATTACAGCTCTAATGGCGTTCGCCCACTTGCACCGTATGTGACCTCCGTATCATTTGTCTTTCGGTGAAAGACCGATTGTGTAATGCTGTACAAAGAGTTCTATTTGACACCTACAAAATCTGACGTTCACATGGTGACCGCTTTCGACCAGCAACTTATGTGAAGACTAAACGACACGTGTAGGGAACACTGTCAGCAATGATCAAGTTTGCTGGCGCGTCTTTGGGACGGATCGATGTCGTCGACCATGAAACATGGTAATCCGGTTTTACAGGTTCCTTTTGCCTGGATGCAGTTTACAAATGCCAACTCACCGTTTTCTGCGTCGTTTTGTGTCCACAAATGATGGTTTGGGTTGAAAGGGGCCGTCTTGTGGCCGGCGTGTGACTTAGATTCAGAGCACGAGAGCACAGAAGTTGGAGTTTGTTTCAGCAGAGCGTTCTTGTTTTCCTCTCTGGTGTCTGAAGGGTAGTGATCAATTTTTGTTTAGGGTGCTGTCTGATGTGACGATGAATAGAAGTCAATGGCGTTTGTGTTGAGATTCTCTGCATGCCCTGATTTGACGTCTTTCTTTTGTGTACATTTTTTCCATCTTACATAATCCACAATTTCCCCCTGCTTGTTCTGACACTTTTATTGCGTCATAATGTTATCTATATAGTGTTTTTGAAATTCGTTTTCATCCCTGCCTTGTATTTTAACTCTTAACTGACGCTCTTCTCTTTCATTGTTGTGCGGCCGTTTTGCTTCATAGCAACCACCAACGTCTTGTTATGGATGATGAGGACGCAATGTTTGGATGTAAAAACTATGTGATTGGTTGTAATTTTTTGGATTAACTCTATTTTACTGCTTTTTTGTTTGCTGTCGATTTATCACAACACTCATCGTCCCAATACACTAACGGTGAACATTTCTCGATTAACTCCTGACTGATTTTTCCCCGGCTCATCATTACCTGATCTGATAAACGAAACGCTAACATACGCTGGATCGAACAACTTTGCTCCCGTCTTTGGTCTCAGTTATTCTTCATCCCACTACTCTGTCTTTCAGATCGTCAAAAGAGTGCAATCAATGTGGATGAGGTTCTGCGCTCGGTTGGAAAATTGCGTAAATCCCGTTTGGCATGTCTTCTTATGACCAATTTTATTTACTCACGTTCGCTTTTACCGCGTGTGTGTGTATGTGCGCTTTTGCTTCCTAATCCCCCAGGGCGATGAAATATTCCTGAAAAATACACTGTGCTTCAATGTCTCAATCCCTGCCATTTGCAGATGGAACTCGTTTTTTGTCGACTATGTGAATCGCCTGATGCATGTAGGTGAAGTGCATTTTAGACATGTATCTATCGGGAAGACCATCTTCGGATTTTAAACAGGCCACTGATTGGTGGTCAGAATTTAGATAGACAAGTCTGTCCATAAAATTTGTGCTTTCCTATGTTCCCTGTGTCTGAACACTGAACAGAATGAGGACGATGTGCAGTTGAATCCTGGCCTAGGGCGGAGTGACATTTTTATCCGCGGTACGAACGTAACACTTCCCGGGTTTATTGTATGTCATTACGTAGTGCTTGTTTGCCTACGTCGACCTGCACGTGACCGTATTGCTTTCATCGTACCGTTTAACGCTCGGCGAGTGGGATCGGTTTCTACTAGCATTTTAACAACTGATCGTTCTTCGTTTGAATGTACTTGTAATGTGGTCACACGCTCCGAAACCTCTTTTTCCGCTGGCGTAATGTTTACCGCTTGATCGGATGTTCATAGTGTACATCCGAGGACGCCTGTCTTACCAATGGTCGTCGAACATGGTACGCGTGTTCTCTCGTATTACGAGCTTACATAAATTTCTCAGGTTCATGCCATGTTTGATTGAATACGCGAGCTATTCCACTCAGCAAACAGCACCAATTTATAGAAAAACGTAGTTGATGCCCGTCGAGCGTGTGAATTAAGTTAGACGGTGACCTGTGTTTGTGTAAACACTGATCGATCGTGTCGAGAGTTGGATTTGTGTGTGTGCGCGCGTGTGTATGTGTGTTCGAACTCGCGCTGGCATCGCATTTAGCGTCAAGTAATGCTGATGACCGAATACTTCCGAAAAGATAAACACAAGGATTATTGAGGCTCGATCATAATGCATGCTTCTGTGCCCTAGTATGGACAATTTAGCAACAGCGGTGTATTATTGTTTCCAACCCCGATTCGCCATATACGTTTGTGAGTTTGCACCGGGTGTTTCAACTGAACCCTTTTGTTTTACGTCATAGAACGTTCTTCACGTCGCATCGTGTCATCATTTATGCACGCCGGCTACCTCACCTATCTTACCCGTTTGCATCCGCAGTGTATCTCTGTTCTTCAGGTACGCTTGCTGTGTAGATTGGGGACAAATGGGTTCTTTTTTTACCTGCTCCGTTTGTTTTCGGAATATCAGCTCGCAAGCATGTGTGTGCGTGTGTATTTACCTTCGGTTCCGGTTTGTAATGTACACCCGTGTGTTCACAAAGCATGTTGCGCAGTACTCTTCGGCTTTGTTTGAATTTCGCATTCTGATAATCGTTTGTTGGTTTTGACAGATGACAACGAACGTAGAACCGCAGACGCTGCCCGAGTGTTACAGGTCGTGGAGGCGTACTGTGCGAGCGCTTGGACGCAACTCAGTTGTCGTGCGTGTGAGTTTTGGCCCATTTCGTTTTAAAATCACACAGCATGTGATATTACATAGAAAAGGTAAACCCATAACCTTAGCACCTTCTTTATACGAAAAATACATGAACCTAGCATGTGATAGACATCTGTTTGTGGACGTAGTGTTCAAGAAGTTGAAATTGAAGAAAAACTGAAGGTGAGCGATTCTAAAGCATGATTGCTCTTAAAAAAAGCTATGGCGGAGTTCCTGCTCTAGATGTATACTCCAAGGCGCGACACATTTTGAGAGGGATGTAATATAACTGACCATAAAAGGACAACTAGCTTTTTGCAAAGTGTGACTAGCCCGTAGTTTAATGTTGCTAGATAGACCGTAAGATATGGATGATTCCAGACGAATGGCGTCTGGAAGGTGCAGTAGAGTGCTGGGACCAAAAGTAGTTGGAACACAAAGTGTAACGGATGGAAGAGTGGGGTATATGGACAGACTTTGAAAGATTAAAGAGGACTGCATTGGAAATGTCCAGTTCTAAACCATGCAGTAACTCACTGTTCATACGGTTGCTGATCGAACGGTTGTTGCTACTTGCGTGCGCTTGCTATTGTATAGGATGAACAGTTTCAACTGTCGAAGTTAATCGCCACTTATGTTTGGTTGGTAATTGTTTTATCCTTTGAGTTACTTGAGGTGGTCGTTTTGATGGCATTCTTTTATCAACTTTCTAGTATCAAATTGCCTGGTACACAACATTTTTTAACCTCTGATGTTAACAATTTAACACAGTTGGGGCGAAAATGGGTGTCGGTCCATGTCTCCTGAGTGTTACTGACGCCTGTTTGCGTGACCAGGTTTAGGGCAACAGGTTGATGCTCACGAATACCTGTGCTTGAACACTTTCAACCTCAGTGTCTCTCAGATATCTTGAGTTGTGATCATTTAATATGATGATGAAGAATGAAGCGTTTCAGCTAGCGGATGTAACGCACCTGCCAGTCGTCAGTCATGTAAGCGTGCGGCTGGCAGTTACTGCTTCGGGCTATAGAATAAATTTGTCCTGCGATCTGTGGATTTGGCTAGGAACTGACGGTCGCTAAGTTGTTCACATTGTCGGGTTATCATCATCTTCATACTAATATGCATTCACTTCTGCCAGTGATTACTCTCGTTTCACAATACGGGTTTATGAAAGATCACGGATACCTACTCCTCTTCAGGGTTGCTTTGAGCGTTTTAGTCGATAGTTAAAATCAAGGATGTGAGTTGTACACCCTGAAGGGAAATTTTGAGCATTAGTAACATCGCACAACGCGACTGAACCTTGATTCGGTGTGGCAACCACATCGATGGAGTCACTCATACCAAACAGACCATTAGGTAAAGGTCTGACAAATCACAGCCTCTTGGTCCTCCAGGTCGATGGTTGAAAAAAGGTTGGCATCTTTTTCAGAAAAATGTACTAGTTCTCGTCCAATGCTACCCGCTGCCTTGTGGTGCAGGTTATTGAGCCATAAGCTTTGGTTGAGAACCGTAATGTTTTTCCTGTCTAAATGTGGATATCCTGGCAATATCTCAGCCCACATACATCCATGAATATTCACAACACTAGTAATCGGCCGTCTCGCAGTATAAACTGGGAAAACATGCTAC
>LOND01029350.1:7144-22056 GCA_014220965.1 Paragonimus kellicotti
CACGATTATTCCAACAGAGGAATATCTCAACACGGTCGCGGAATACGGTCAAAGCCCACGGTGAATAGAGGACGGACAACACGAGCTACCGGACGAGCCATCGCTCAACAAGGTCAGACTAACGGACGAGGAGTGGCAGGGGGGAAAACCCCCGGGAGAAGGGGCCGGGTACACACATAGACCGGGCAGAAGTGCTCACGACGTGTGAGCGGAAACCGGGGCGTGTTGTGGACTGAAATGATGACTCATGAACGCGAGCACATGCGTTACGTGGTAACTATCGTGTTGGTCAGTAAAGATTGTGCTTTATTGGACGCCTTCTCGCTACAATAAGCGTCGGCAAGCTCTGCGCTCGGAATGTTTGTTAGGGTTCTTTAGTCTCAAAGTCAATTACGTTCCATTAAGTCCTGACGTTCTTTTATTAGGAATGATTAAATAAATCCAAGATGCTATTGCCACAACCGTACTTTACAAACTGTGTGTTACTAATTCGGTTTCTTCTAATATTAGTTTCTTAGCTTTCTTAACTCTGTTCGTCCGAACCCGTCCTTGTCTCCACCCAGTTTCAAACGACAGTTTGGTTCTTTTCAGATGTACTTGTCGCTGGGCTTAAGGCTGAGACGTTATAGCCATCTGTTTATCTTAACTCAACATGGGACGAACAATATCTTCGGTTCCTCAGTTTTATCACCATAGCGTGCAAACGTGGTTTGATCAAGATCCTGTATCATAGAGCCAAACGTATCTACTCCCCTGATAAAATTCAGGCAAAACAAGGAGTATCAAAGGAAACGTTGCTGACATAGATTTATGATAAATTCCTAAAAGTTCACTACATGTGGAACGGTCCAATTCAAACGTTTTAAAAGCGAGATATATTTCCTGTTTTTGCAATTCGAATGGGATCACCCGGCAAACTGTATCGAGCTCATATTGAAACATACCTTATCTCGCATGTATGCGGCTGCCCAGCGGCGTTTGGTTTAAACTGCAAAAGAACCAGGTGTACATAATTACGAACGCAGTTTCTTCAACTGTTCTGTCGCTCACATTGTCTACCAGGTCACTTGCTTTTACATAGACGGAACACGTAAACTACTATTTCAGCGAGTAACAGAAGCACGTCCCGAAATTAGTAGAGCAACTGATGACTCAACAATCTCAAACAGGTGAACCCGTTACTGGAAATCCCACATGATCGATTTCTGAACATCGCCATGACAACAGGTCACTAATTCGGTACACGACTCATTCACCATATTGCTACACAATCAGGGTCTGAAGTTACTGGCTTTTAGCGAAGCGAACTTGATCCGAACTCACCTGCCAACTTGCGTCCAGAAGTGATTGAAACAACCTATCGTGTTGCCGTTATGTTGCTGACAATACATGTATTTAGCATGCATGCTCCATTTTTGGTAACTGGTAAGAGTAGACGAAATATTAACATAACGCAACACACATCCTCTTTCTACTATGATGAATAAAGTACCATTGGTCATGTAGTGAGTGGAACAAAAGTTGCACATAGTTGGCACTGCACTTAGGTTATCCATGATTTGTCAGACAAGGATTTCCGACCAAATCAGATGGGCAGATTAAAATCAGATCACCGCGCACCTTTAGACTACACATGGTCTGATAGATTGGAAGTTAGGAGATGTCTGCAATCCACTATCTTTTCAAACATATCAGTAACAGAAGTGACAATTATTCAAGTAACACCTGAGATAATGACATCAACATCTGACATCTGCAGAATGGTCATGGTATCTGTTTCGCATAGATTAAATCACAACTTTAGAGGAAGGAAATTGTGATGGTAAATGTCTCTGTATCTCTAGAGGTGAATCGAGTCAAACTGGAATCAGAACTGTGGTCCGTGATCGTCTCTGTGGTGTGTTCTCTACCATAGAAACTCCGTGGTACCGGACGAAATTGGTCTGTATTACAGCTGTCCTCCTTGGGAAACCACATTATTTGCGTGTCGTTTTGTTTTAGAAATGACATCATTGTAACATTTTATGAAAATGCCAACCTTCATTGGCTCCTTATTACTCAAGTCTGCACATTTACCTTTGTCGTTATGACCATTTCTGTTTCCGCAGGCTGACCAACTTTCGATTTCTTCTCGTCGGTGGTTGGATCACTTGCTGATTCCAGCCCAGAGGGATCCGGGGCTGCTTGTTCCCACAAATTGCAATCAACGGGCTCTGTTTGTTGACGTCTTCAGGTAATTCTGTTCAGTACCCTAGGGGTTCAACTCACCTAACTGTTTGGTAGTTTGGCTCCTGAATCGCTCAGACCTTCGACCAAAGTACGGTAGATTGTTGCCTTTCGAACGGCAAACCTCATCTGTGTCGCTTTCTGATGATGGAAAACAAACCACGAGACCACCTTATTTTTTACAGTCAGTATGTCGTAGAGTGCTCATTTCTCGCATCTGATTTGCTGATGTTTTGGCGCGGCTTTTTGTGCAGATTAAGAAAATTGCAACAGTTGTCGCCACATTAACATATACATTCCGTGGATGTGTCTCACCTCCATTCTCCAGGTGCGCACGTACATAGCGCGTGGGCGAAAATCACGTTGGAAGGACGTGAACGTGTCCACTGTGGAACGAACGCACGCAAGCCGCAGTGCGGGTGCTGCCGAGATGGATTGATATTCCGGAGATGGATGAGACGTCAATGCGGTCTCAGGCGCAAGGTTGTTATTACTTACACTTCTTGCGATTTTAGAAAGCGGTTTCCGGCTTTCGAATAAATGCATTTTAGTATGTCTATGAGAGAATGACAGACTACTTCAGTATTTCTTGGTTTCAGTAGAAATCTACAAGTTAGTGAAAGCAAACAATGGATTCTGGAAAAGAAAAGAATGTTCCGCACCGGACAGATAAAGGTTACTACAGACTTATGGAAATTTCATTAGTATGTAAACAGAAATCCTACCTTCTGTGTGAAACAAGTCAGCAACCAACGGCGAAAGTACTAGAACGAATGCAGCTTCATTATACCGACAAGTTTACGATAGTCAGGCGTACTAACGTGTAGGCTTGGGGTTTTTAGTGTGTGTCAATTGTGTACTCGATTTGATCAACCAAAGAACGCCCTTGGACATAACAGTGTTGAGTTTGTAGCAGTGACTGTTCCTCGTAAATTCTCATTACTTTCGCTCATTTTTTTAATTCTCGCACTTGTGTTTGTTTATTAATCTACCTTTTAATGAACTGGTGTGAAACGCAGCAGCTCAAGCCACTGCACACCTGGATGTAAGTGGAAATCGGGAATGTATTTATGCATTCCCACTCTGAACAAGTGTTGCACGACTATACGAATCACGGACACGTAACGATACCCGAAAACCCCAGAAGAACACAGAAGACCTTGACCTTCAGTCGAGAATGTATTTGCTCTCTAACCAAAGGTAACATTAGCAGACCAGCGTCTGCATATATAGTCTCTGAACAGCCTTGAAGAATCCCACCTGAATTGATGCATTAAAAGTGGGATGGGCCAATCAGAGACGCCGGAGAAACGTGCGCCAAAATTAAGTTTTAGCACGTTATGGTGCGAAAAGATAAAAATTGAAATCACATTTTTCGAAGTTATCTCAAAAGCAACCATTTTTGGGGATATTAGACTTTCCCCAACTTATGTATCCTATATCTTTCTCTGAGAAATTTGCGTGGCCGATGTAAATAACAAAAGTACAATCGATTTAAAATTCGTTAACAAAACTAATGCTGGTCTCGTAGTCGGCCTTGCACATTGAATGTATCGCATAACAAAACTTGTTTGCTCATGCTGTGTTTCTATAGACTTCGCGTTCTTTTTCAACTTTCCTTCCTTTACATTTTGCCATCCAATAATGATGTCAATTACCGTCAGATTACGAGTTTCCGACCAAAGCAATCTTTGGCAGCTTCCATTTGGTTTCAGTAACACGACTGCACTTGTTTCATACGCGAACCAAACAATCACTTAGTTGAAGACCTTTGCGCTATCAGCAAACCTCACGTCAGACGTACATGTCTGTTCTTGCTATTGGTTGGTTGCACTTTATTTTTTCAGACAATTGTTTCCTTATCGCACACATGCTTTCACGTGTTGGTCCACTCGAACTGGTGCGCGGGAGACCAATTACGGCACACGGATTGACTACATCCTGTTCGATCAACATCTTTTCAATCTGTTCGGCGTGGACAGGTTGAATGCAGACATCGAACCAGACATTCTTGGTTCGGATCATTGTCCAGTGTGGTCTAGTCTACCGCTGGTTGTAAAGCGATTGTTCCTACGATCTTCCTCACAAATGTTCGCAATTTTGGCCACAGTGTCAGACAAAACAGACCAAGTTGACGGCATTCGCCACCTGCACGCCATTTTCTGCGCCTCTATCAGTGCCAAGTAAACGCGCGAGTGGACACCTGCTGGATAAGCTTGTCAAACGAGATTCATTGAAGCAATCTAAACTTGCCGTAGGTAAGTTCATGACTACTGCAACTACGTCTTGCGATTCATTTGGTTCACTGTTAACTCTTATCAGAAGTGAATCTCAAAAGAAAATCACCGTCGACATGAGCGCATGGTAACGATGGTTAGCTGTCATAAAATCACGAAAGAAATAAACAGTCAGTTGAAAACCACCTTAGAAACGATGAAGAATGTGGTTTCAGCGAACAGACTGTTTTCGACGAGTTTTTATCTTTGGCTGGTACAATTATAGAAAATTATATGATGTGAGAGTTATTGATTACCTGATAAGCAAGGGGCAAAACTGAGTAGATAAAAACTCAACTCGACTTCGTTATGTTCATAAACTCAGTAGATATTACGAAGCGCCCCTTGTGTGTGAGTTATGGCCGAGCCGATGAGACAGGATTGATTAATTGCTGTCTTTTGTTCTCCCCGAGCGCAGTCCATCGGGTCAGTGTTTGCGAATTCTTTCACATAAGCTATCAATGCTGAACCGCAGGAACGGTCGAAGAAATAGATCAAGGCTGAGGCAGTATTATTAAATACGTTGCCTTTCACCGGAAGTGGTATCCCCTCTTTTGAGTTAAACGTAACATAATTTTCAGAATGATTGGCCGGTTTGGTAATATCAATTATTTGGCGTTATATCAACTTCGCCTCTGTCTCCTTTGAATGGGTACTGCCAGATAGACATTTTTTATCAACAGTGTACAATAAGAGTCGAGTTAGTCTCTGTTGCCTACAACCGTTGAACTTTTCAGATTGGATATTGATGTCCACGAGAATAGCAAGTGCGCGTGGCGTATCGGCGAACCTTCGTCTTGACGCCGTCGCAAAGATATCCATCTACCGGTTAAAGGTAGGGGTTATAATGCGTGTATGCACTCAGTTTTGCTCTATGAACTAAAACCCTGGCTCATTCTCGTGAAAGGTACTTCTAGACTGTCGGTATTCAACCACCGTTGTCTTTGCCGGACAGTTTGTGTTAATCTCAGGGAGCAACGCGACAGTCCGTGCACGTATATTTGGGAAACGTGCAAGTTGGCGACCGACAACCGAGATAGCGAAAGTGTAGTCCACCTTGGCTGTGACACTTACTCCGTATGTTAACGGAACACTTGCCACACGACGAAGAGTCAAATGTCCGTTGCAGGAAGGAGCAACGATGATTTTTACTAGAGGAAAGTACAGAAACCCAGAAAGTGTCGGTTGTATGGTGTCTATCGTGCGGTGGGGCTGTTGTATACTTTGTTAGACCGAACCACTTCATGAGGTTTTAACCGTTTCTCAGGAAACAGCACTCTTCCCTAACACACGACGCTTTCCGGGAAACACAATCGTGTTCCTGTAAAATAACAAGCGCATTTTAAAATCACGAAATCCAGTCGATATGAGCATGATAATATTACTCTGAAAACCGCTAAGATAAACGTGCTGTCGTGGTTGATACCGAGGTTTGACCAAGACTTTCTAATCTTCTAAGGTACTGTAGACCCTCTAAGATGAAGTATACTTTAGAATTTCCCTCGTTCGCATCTTGTGGTTATTAAGCAGCTACCATATAATGAGGAAGACGAGGCCACACATCGATGTAAACGACATACCTCGCAGCTGTCGCCGATTTCGAATTATGGCAGTTCAACTGCTTTTCCTGTTTCATACGTTTTCACGACGTGTGCAGATTTCTCTGACATGCTGAGATACGTCCGTTGAGCTCTGGATAATTTCACTTATCTGTCTCCTGTTGTCACGTTCGGTTTCCTCTTTCACCTTGTATTATCCACCAGATCTGACGATGAAATGCAAGTGCTCTCTGCTCTCACCTATTTGAATAGCCCTCATCAAAACGGAGCATTTTTATGTGGAGTCGATACACACTGAGGCTGCTAGTGTCAACACTTCATTCACCTTTGCGAAAGGTCATCATTGAAAAAGCACCGCTCACCCGTTCCATCGTTCATTTGACGGGCGTTGACTTAGCGTGGATCCCATCGGCATATTTCCGTAAAAGAAATGCCCCCACATCAAGAGTGATGCACTGTTCGCTTTGCTTAATCGTGCTCACTTTTAGGTTAGCATAACTAACATTAGACTAGTTCTCGAATCGGTTGCAAGTGGTTTGGCTTGTCATAGCAATTTGTAGATTGTTCACGAATAGCTTCATGTGCGTCAATGATCCCCTCTGCGGTCAATACACAAGCACGCTGGAGTTTGCCGTACTGTTACTTCCTAAAGCGGGACAGGCCCATTTTCTCGTATAAGGCTCTCTGGGAATGTTTTTCTGGAGGAGGCACCCAGTACAAAACAACCTCACATAAATGCTTCATCTGGGTCTAAATTAGTTGTTATTAGGCTTCTGCTCAGTCCTGGGCAGCCTGAAAATGTTCCAGCTTGCATGCAAGCATGCCGTTGCATTGCATCACGTTGGAGAGTATAACACTGATTTATCTGCTCCTATAATCTCCCCCGAACTGTTTGTAGAAATGATCGATTGTCCCTACGTGTGACTGCGCGGTCACCACAACAAGCTGTATGCGACGGTAAACGATCGATGAGGTTTCTTGGAAGGTCTATAATACCCCGAGGCATCACGAAATCTTGGTAAAACTTTAGCGTTAATCACAAACGTATTTATTTTGAGACAGTTTTTAGATTCTAATGGATTTTTCATTCACTAAGCTGCATTCACATCAGTCAGGCTCTATAAGATTGAAGTGCACTCATCTTCAAACAGGGACACTTGCGTTCCCCGAAAAGTACTGTTGAGGAGAGCGCCATATCTGTTTGATTGTGTCACAACTCAAATACCTGTCACGATGGCTGCTCTCCTATGTTTACTTTCACTTTAGTTCCGGTGAAAACCAGTCATGAAGTCTCATCAGTACTGAATAAACCGTCGCCTTCGAATGCTATTGCCTGGAAAAATTCCGAATCGGTTGTTTTGGATCGACCAGCTGACAAACGAGACTCGGGCAAGATTGAGGCGGTTACCGCGTGGCAACGTCTATTAACTGGACCGAAAAAAGCCCCATTGTGTCGCGTTCACAATGAGCCTTGTGTGTTGCGTATCGTAAAGCAGAAATGCACTGCCTCAGGAAGTCGGCGGGGACGCCGATTCTGGATTTGTGCCAGACCACAGGGAGCCAACGACAATCCGCGTGCGCGATGTGATACATTTTTGTGGGATGACCGATATCGACCATGATCCCATGGTGGTACGCCTCCGTCATTAAGATTCATATTTTTCTAATCTGCATGATCCTAGTCTAACTTTGGGGCCGTTAGGGCGAAATGCGAAATACAACCGATTATTTTTTTTAATTGGACTTCTACCACACTTATTAGATCACACGTGGGCTAAAAACCATCAAGTTGCGCAGACGTGAACAGAACACTTCGAGTTAACCGTGCTTCTGTGGTCGGCGTCACTGAGGTATCTCGCGGTCGTCTGTAGTTGACCTTAAATCTTTACCAATACTCATTATAGTCACCTCGACCACCGAAGCACCAAACACTTGGGATGCCTAAGATTTCTTAATCTCCAAGTAATCGAGCGATAGGCGCAGACCTTCGTTCAGGTGCTGCTATTCTGTCATACGTGAATTGAGGTTTCGTTTATGACAGGCAACTCGGTTGCTTTACAGATGTAATCCATATCAGAACTGGTGCAGACATAACCTACCTAGCAATTTTGGACACAAAACTACTTTTCGAGTGCATTGCAATAATTTACGGTTCAACCGCATTGGATGGTCTGTCAGGGGAACTTACTCGAAGTAACTTGGACAAAGGATAAAATGGCTAACGGGTGCCCTACTAATTCGTCCTATACTCACCAAATAAATGCTTCACAAATTCTCAAACTTGTTTGCGTGAACTGAGACTCCGTGGGTGCATGTTCTTCCACTACTCCGCTCGCTATTTTTTTAACAAAAGAACGGGTGGTCAAATGAATCCTCTCACTAAATTTTGAACCTATAATTTTCCAATCTCGTATAATGACTACTTGCAGTGACGGAATGTCCGTTCACTTATAGTAAATGAAGCATAATGTTAGAACGGGGGTCGCGGCGGGTTCATTATGCACTCAGCAGTTCGATGTATGATTTCACAGATGCAAATCTTTACCGAACTGCTCCGCATAATACGATTGCATTCAGAGAGAAAGAAGTCAGAATGAACGCGGTTTTCGTGATAAACAATGTCAGATAAATCCATAAGGTAAATATGAGACGAAGCATGATTTGGCGGCAAAACGGAACACAACGAGAATAATCTAGAAGTATATTGATTGTTTCCAAATTAAATTAAAGTTACAAGAGAATTAATCACGAGAAATTGCTCGTTTTTTCTTCATTATAGCAGCAAAAAACGTACGGTATATGCCTGAACATTTTCAAAAAGTCATAGTTTTGCAACAGCTTGCTGGACATAATGTGGAGCCTCCGATGACGGTTTAGACGATACTGGCAAATCGTTCGTATTGCGCTGTGCAGCCGTGGTTAGCTCACGAAATCGCTTCATCACATCCACCAAAGCTCGATCACGTCTGGCCACAGGATCCTGTAGGCGCATAATCGGATGCCACCGAACATAATAGGCACTCCAAAATTGTAACTGAGCCAACGAATGTTGCGGAAATATGATTCGGTGTCCGGATACCTCTGCAGGAGTATAAAGTGGATTCTGATAGCTGCGAATGTCCGAATCCACGTACGACCACAGGGACACGGTACGCTCTCGAACTCCGTGATCCCGTGCTTGCATTTCACAATTGAACAAAAACGTGCCAAATTTGGCTGCATACAATTCATCCATGATAGTTATGAGAAAACGCTCATTAAACTCGAACGAGTGCGGAAACTGTTGCGTCATTTGCCAGACGCAGTCGATGAATTGCAGGAACACTGGGGAGCGTTCCTCCGAATTCGAGGGCCGACCAGGTGAGGAATTGTTTTTGCCAGCAAGAGATGCGACCGTCGAACCAGTTAGGGGGAGAACTACACCACCGTCCGTGGGACCACCAGTACGTTGGGCGAACTTGTGTCCGAATGAGCACCATTCCTTCTCGACAAGTACTTCAAAACCACGCAGTGTGCGATAAAAGGGATCCAGCATAAGCATAGCCAACGATGTGACCTGAGCAGTTCGATCCCATCCGTCAGAGCAGTGAACCAGAACAGAAGTTTTATGGTTTTCAATCTGGTAATGATAAACAACGGAAAACAATCCCATTGGAAATATAAAAATAAGCAATAAAAGATGTGGATTACTCCAAGGAACAAACACATGACAACACTAGGAAATAGCCCACGAATACACAAGCAATTAAAATTGAAAAAAGCAATCCAGTTGTTTTATTGCACACATTAACAATTGGCCGAGTACCACAATTGAGTGAAATTTACGCCGAGGAAATACTATCAGTCCGAGCTTCATGTGATAATTCACTCTTTAGAGCCACCTTGAGTAACGAGAATACAGTAACAGGGTGGTTAACTTATGGTGAGGACCCAGTCGCGCAGAATCTAACAATCAAGTTAACATTACATTTGGTTTTTAACACGTAAATGTGTATAGTTCTCAATCTACTACTGTATGATTGTTCGAACAGTCCATAGCTTACTATCACCGAGCTCTCGATAAACGGGCAGCAGTGCTCGATGTGGATTGGTCTTTAGCCAACTTGTATCAACAACCCTCAACCATTTCGAACTGGGTAAACTTTAGAATTCGGTTTGCTTTTGTTAAGAATACAGTCCTCGCCGGGATTTAGTGTAGCCGATCGACATCCGTAAAATGCGCATGCTTGCCAGATATCATCACCTAGTAGCTAGGGACCGTCGAGCGCAATGGTTTGTTGAGTGAGTTAGGCACAGCAGTAATTGACGTGGAATTTATAAACCAAGTAAGCTCTGAAAACGTACATGAGTTCGCCTGGAAGTGGACAGTACACGAAACATGGTGGAATTTCACAGTCTGTTCAAGTAAACCCGAGGAAGCGTCAATTTTGTAAATCAAAGCCAAGTGGTTAACTGCCCAGCAATATATCAGAACTTCAGCGCAGTAAAATAAGGTGTACAGACAAACCCTGACTATGTTGAAGTCGATAAATTAACTTAGGCACAAAACATCTCTCCGATCAATGCAGAGACAAAGTAGTAGTAATCAAGCTTAACTGTTTTCATAAACAACCCTTTCTCGGACAGTGGTGCATGCTTCCTCATTTGTATACTAACGCCAAACGATTGATTACTCTCAGCCGATGAGAAAAGAAAGTGCAACAGCTAAGAAAAGCAAGTCACATGCCGTCTGCAACGCCGGTGCTCGCGATTTCTTTGTCCGGTGGCCTAGCAACTTGAAGATTACACATAGATCGCATACGGGGTGCTGGTGAGACCTAATGAAGTCGACAGCTATCAACCACTTTGCTGGTGATCACTAATACCAACCATTTGTACAGACCGGAACACAAACATTATTCTCAATCGTGTAACAGCCCGTGAACATATAAACAATAAAGGACAATTACAGAAAACTGACCTTATCAGCCACGCTAGTAGCGGCGAAGATAATCTGTTTGATGTGATAAAGCCATTTGGAATCAGCCAAAAATTTGAACCAGTCACTTTCCTTGGGCTGCGGGAAACAAACTTCGAAAACGTTGGTCAAGGCCGCTCGCATTGCGTGAATATTTTGTATGTTTAGAAACATGTATTGCACATTTTCATAATATGTGGGATTTTCCACCCCTCCTCCACGACTTTTGTTGGCCATCGCATTCATCTGCAGGTTGAAAGGAGAACAGGCTACGTGAGGTAAGGTCGAATGGGTGTGTACAGCGATTTTAAAAATCAAAATGTTGCCGAACACCAAACAAACGGTTGCGACTAGTGGTCTTTGGCTTACACAAGGTCTTTTACAATGGCCTTTTGTAGCTCACATACCTTTCGGGAGCCCCATGGACCGCGACTCTGTGATCAAGTGGACAAGAATACTCACGAGTTGTGGGTTCTACCCTCCAGCACACCTTGTGCTAGTGAAGCAAATCTCAGCCGCTGCACTAGTGGTTACTGAGACCAACTGCTTGTGAAACTCACTTTGAACTCATTCTGCTGCCGCGTTGAAAGCCTGTTAGTTTTCAGGTTAATTGCAAATGGCTGATCGATTTCAGTCTATGAGAAAAACAAGTCCACTAGCTAATGAACTGTGGCGCACGTATATGGAAGTGCAGCAGCCAATACCAAGAGCTGTGTTCTGTCCAACTTGTCTGCGTAAGCTAATCAATGAAGACTGTCCCCGCTCACTTTATCTAACGGTGTGTGTGAACCAGTTCAAATGAGCCAGAAGCATGCATACACGCAACCAGATGGCTGAATGAGAGGACAATTTTATCAGGATTATGATTCCATTGTCTACTTGCTTCAGAAACAACTAACCTTTTGGCCGATCTTTCTGGCAGACTGTACCAACTACACTTCTGTCTAGCTGTTCACATGTCCTCGATCTGCTGTGATTAGCAATTCGAATCTCGTGTTGACCTTTGCCTGTGTACATCTGACGCATGATTTGTTACCTTCTGCTTGGTTTATTTGCTTACGTACAGCCGGCCTTAAATTTTACCCAATGTATAATTGATGCATCTGGTCTGAAGAATCTTCTGTATCAGGAGTGAAACGCTACCACTAAAACCAATTAGATTGCCTACAAATTCTTTTGAAGTTATTCCCACAAACTATTTTGAAAAAATATGCCCCTATCACGAAAAAGTATGCAGTATATTCAAGATATTTTTCTGCGAACAGCTTGGCGGTATGTGTTTTGTCGTTACATAACCGGTCGCGCTGAGCCTATAGCTCCAGTGACAGCAGCTGCCACGGGAATGGTGAGTAACCGTTTCAGTTGAGTACCCTGAATATTGCCCGTGTCTAAGATCAGGCACAAGTATCAGACGGTGGAAACGAGGAAGCATGCAGGTTAACGACGAACCAGTTCGTTCATCTAAATATAAAAAGTGTTCTGTATTAAAAATACCAAACCACCGTTGGTCAAACTGCGTGCCCTTTGCCGAATCCTCCGCTCACTCGTCAACCGATGACCTGGCGAATGGAAAATGACGGCAGCCATCAACTGGTTATGAAATGCGGGTTCCGGGTTAGGGGGCATGTGACCCGGGTGGCTTTTGACTAGAGAACTGTTTCACGGTTAAGACACTGGTACCTTCGGAATCAGGAAGGTGGTTGGAAAACGTACTCTAAAACAAAGAGCATTCCGATCGCCAACGGTTGACTGTGATTGTCGGTGAAGTCGAAAACATCCGGTAAAATTTTAAAAAAAAAACTGATTTAACTTCGAATACATCCACTTCGCGCGGCAGCAGCACATTAATACCTTATTAACCGCATCCACGAGCTAGACAAGCCTCTCACTGCCAAGTGAGTCAGACTTTTGAGTCATTGGCTCCGGGTGGGGTCCCCCAAGAAAACCCTGTATCCTGTTGTCTCGCAGGTCAGACTTTTGAGTCAGAGACTCGGAGGTGAGGTCCCTCAAGTCAACCCCTTCCGCGGCATAAACGACCGGCAAGTTCCACAGTGACATTACTCATACATTACTAGTTTCCCTTTTTATTTTGCCCTACACGTTTTCTGCCTTCCCTATATCTTCCCAGTTTTCCGAGACCAAGACAACTAATAAACACTGGTGCTTTCAATGTCCGCACTCACCGGAAAGTTGGTCAGCAAGCTGTTCTAGTAAGTACATTCTTAATTCTGGAGCTTGAAGTGTGCCGAGTCTAAAAGTTACCATCATAATCATCATAGACAGCAATACATCAGTGGTCTTCAATGATGTTTAACTGCCACACAACCACCGAAGTAAAATGCAAACCCTGTACAGAAAGAAAGAATAAAAAGAAGGGAAAGGCCTAATTATTAAAAAATTCAAGTCTATATACAACCATTCAACACAAGATGTCCACACCTTGCATACAAAAAACCAAGTTGTAGGTAAACGTAAGAGTGCAGCATACACTTTACAGCTTTCACTGCCCCGCTCCATGAAGTACATTCACTCCACAAACAACTCGGCCAACCAACAACAGTTACATCACTAAGCGCGCTTAGCCGCCACCTTACCCAACGTTTTCAGCCACCGAATCTGAGTCGCGAGGGTCCCCAGCCCGGGAGACGAACCCTGACCTACAGTGGCCAACCCCTTCGTGAACGATTTCATTTGTCTACGCCAGGTCATCATCCGTTATTCACTTGGGCTCGCTTCCAGATTACTGTCGACCCATCATCATCATCATCAATGAGTGACCAAATATTACTGGCTCGGGCTCACCTCAACAGTGACGTGGAATATCCTAGAAGAAAACGTTACTAAGGTTGAAAATTAATAGAAGTCTAAGCAAAAGAACTAGAAATGGTATGGATGCAGGTACGCCATTGACTGCGACACGCCGCCATCTCGGATAGCGTCTCTAACCAGCGGTTTGAGTGATCACGAGGACCCCATCCAGGCAGACGACACTACCCACTTTGTTATAGCAGTAGTTCATACTTCGTACACTTATGGTTCGCCAATGGTTCCATAATGCCTCGGTACGGTAAACGCTCAGCTGGCATGCGGAGTACGTGACCTAACCATCGCAGGCTGTGCAACGTGAGTAGTTGACCGATCGATCGCGCATCCCGAGCGTTCCGGAATACGCGCCGGCGAACTGCCGCATTGCTCACGCGATCAGTCCACTTAATGTGGGCTGACAACGATGGTCAAATACAGCAAGCTTGTTGATATCTTCCTTGCGAGAGGCCATAGAGAACATAGAGCAGAAGACACAAGCATATATATCTTCCTTTCAGCGACAATCGAACGTCTTTTCGACGCCACAGATGACGCAGGTTGGCAAAGGCAACTCGTGCCTTTGCTATCCTCGTTGATATCTCATCAGCAATATTACAAGCTGACGAGATAGTGCTACCCAAGTATGTGAAACTGTCCACAGTCTCAAGCGGATTACCTGCAATAAAGAAAGTAGGAGTGGAAATGCCCCAGTCTTGAAGTAACACTTTGCACTTTGAAGGTGCGAAGCGCATTCCATACAAACCAGCCCGGTCATTCACCTTGTTCAGCATGGTCTGCATGTCTTCGGCAGAGGGGCTAAGTAAGACAATGTCGTCCGCATACTCCAGATCGGTCAACCGAGCGCCAGGAAGAAGCTCAACACCAAGTTCACTGGACTCCTCAAGCGCACCCTCCAGAATGTCGTCCATGACAAAATTGAACAGGAAGGGGAAATCGGACACTTTGACACTAGAAGTGATGAACGTCCGAGAGCTGTCCATAAACCCTCACCCTGCTTGCAGAGTGAGCATACAGTGATCTCAACAGATTCACGTATTTCCTTTGCGAAGAAGACAGTTCCAGAGAACG